>CM074724.1:403764707-403820555 GCA_037306005.1 Rhinophrynus dorsalis | reverse complement strand
TAGACACAACCCACAATGAATAAGTTATTGACACTATTGTAAACACTGCCCAGGCCCTTGCACCTCCTGTAAAACAAGAAAAAGCAATAAGAATATCAAACGAAACAGGAAGGAAAATGATAATATTAGAAACAGGTAGAAATGTGCAAAACAGTAGGAAAAGCATAAAGAAGAAATGCGCGAGTTCGATGCTGAGCTCATCAAAAGGCACAGGAAGAAAATCGAGGGCTAAAGAAAGCAAAATAAACAATGTCCACACATAGGAGACAGATGTTTGCACATACCTCTGTGGCAGATGTGAGCAAGTGGTCTCTCTGGAAGCTCGTATTAGAGATCTGGAGGGGCAGGTTGCAACATTGAGAAAGACGGACAATCTTGAGAGGGGTCTGCTGACTGAGCAGCAGGAAGCGGTGGTAGGTAGTTCTGGGGGTGGAGTCCGCACAAAGAAAGAGCAGGTAGCCAGATGGGTTACAGTTAGACATAGCAAGGGGGGTGGACAGAGGCATAGGGAGGACACTCCTGTGTTTACTAATCCTAACAGATTTGCTACATTAAGTAATGATGTTGGGGATGCTGACACAGGAATGTATTTGCTGGAGAGGACTGTTCTCTCTAACAGCCAAGTGAACAGCCCCTCTAGCACGGATGGGATCCAGGACTCAGGCAGACCTAGACAGATGGTGGTGGTAGGGGATTCTATTATTAGGAAGACAGACAGGGTAATCTGTCGCTAAGATTGCCACAATCATACAGTTTGCTGTCTCCCGGGAGATCGGGTTCGACATGTGGCTGATCGGGTTGATAGATTGTTGGGAGGGGCTGGGCATGACCCGGCTGTCATGGTACATGTTGATACTAATGACAAAGTCAGTGGAAAATGGAGGTCCGTTAAGAAGGATTTCAGGGACCTAGGATATAAGCTTAAGCAGAGGACCTCTAAGGTAGTATTTTCTGAAATTCTACCTGTGCCACGCGCTACATTAGAAAGGCAACGGGAGATTAGTGAGTTAAATGCGTGGATAAAGACTTGGTGTAAGCAGGAGGGGTTTGGGTTCCTAGAGCACTTGACAGTCTTTTCCCTTGGGCGCAATCTTTATAGTAGTGATGGATTGCACCTTAGTGGAAGGGGGGCCGTGGTGCTGGGCGATAGGATGGTTAGAGGGCTGGAGGAGACTTTAAACTAGAAAGGGGGGGAGGGAGCTGCAACACAGACTGGGGAAGGTAGTATAATTGAGGGAATGGGATTAGAGAACGGTCATGGGGGTGGAGAGGGGGAATGGGCTAGTTCATCTAATAGGGAGTTGCCATTGTTACAGCCTGATAAAAGACAAATACATTTGAAAAAGAACAAAATCTTTAGGAATGGCAAAAGATAAAATGTATGCATGCAAATGCTCGCAGTCTGGCTGGTAAGATGGGGGAACTAGAAATGATTGCAGTACATGAGCAGTATGATCTGATTGGAGTGTCTGAAACCTGGTTAGATGATATGTATGACTTGGCAGTCAATCTAGAGGGTTATTCACTTTTTAGGAGGGACAGGGTTAATAAAAGGGGAGGAGGGGTATGCCTATATGTAAAGCGGGCCTTAAAACCTAGTTTAAGGGAAGATATAAATGAAGGGTCCAATGAAAGGTAGAGGCCTTGTGGTTGAAATACACACTGGGGGCACACATAATAAAAAGTTATTGGTGGGGATTTGCTACAAGCCACCAAATGTTGGGGAGTTGGAGGAAGCCCAACTTTTACTGCAAATGGAAAAGGCTGCTAGGTCAGCAAAGGTAATTATAATGGGAGATTTCAACTAACCGGAAATTGACTGGAGCAATATGACTTCAGGCACAACAAAGGGAAATATTTTTTTAAGTATGATAAATGATAATTTTATGTCCCAACTAGTAGAGGAGCCAACTAGAAAAGAGGCCTTGCTTGACCTAGTGCTCTCAAACGATTCTGACATTGTAAACAATGTGCAGGTAAGGGAACATTTGGGCAGCAGTGACCACAATATTGTATCCTTTGAAGTTTGTTATGAGAAACCCAATAGCAAGAGTTTAACCAAAACATTCAATTTCAAAAAGGCTAGTTTTACAAAGTTAAAAGAAGCTTTAAAGGATATCCAGTGGGATGTAATTTTCAAAGATAAAAATGCACAAGAATCATGGAATGTATTTAAAATGCTCTTGGGCAAATATACACGTCAATATATACCATTGGGGAATAAGCACAAGAGAAGTAAAGCAAAACCAATGTGGATTAATAATGTGGTTAGCAGGGAAATGAGAAATAAAAAGCAAGCTTTTAAGGTGTTTAAGTCAAACGGGTCAGATGCATCATTTAAAAATATAAAGAATGTAATAAAATCTGCAAACAAGCAATTAAGCTAGCTAAAATAGAAAATGAGAAAAACATTGCAAATGAGAGCAAGAAAAACCCTGAAGAATTCTACAAGTATATTAACAACAAAAAAGTTAAGGTTGATATTGGTCCTCTTAGGACTGAAACAGGTGAATTGATTAGTGAGGATAAAGCTATGGCTGACACCCTAAATACGTTCTTTGCTTCATTATATACAAAGGAAGCAGCAATGACAAGCTATGGGCAAACAGACAAAACCATGGAATTTCCTCCAACATCTACATGGCTTACTGAGGACAAGGTCCAAAGAGACTGGAAAGGGTTATAGTGAATAAAGCGCCTGGACCGGACGGTATACACCCAAGGGTACTTAAGGAACTTAGTTCAGTAATAGCAAGACCATTATACTTAATATTTATTGATTCACTTTCATCAGGCATAGTGCCCTGTGATTGGAGGAAAGCTGATGTAGTTCCATTGTTTAAAAAGGGAGCAAAATCCAAACCAGGAAATTATAGACCTGTGAGCTTGACTTCCATAGTGGGTAAGATACTAGAAGGGTTACTAACTGACAGTATTCAGAACTATGTGAAGACAAACAATATCATTAGTAGGAATCAGCATGGTTTCATGAAGAACAGATCATGTCAGACTAATTTATTTGCATTTTATGAAAGAGTGAGTAGTAATTTGGACAGGTGAATTGCTGTTGATGTAGTATACTTGGATTTTGCAAAAGCCTTTGACACAGTGCCTCACAACAGGTTACTGCATAAATTAAAAGGCTTCGGTTTGGGCGGTGATATCTGTACATGGGTTGAGAACTGGTTAAATGATAGATGGCAGAGAGTTGTTGTAAATGGAACTTTTTCAAATTGGTCTAGGGTTATAAGTGGGGTGCCACAGGGTTCAGTCCTGGGCCCAATGCTTTTTAATTTTTTTATTAATGATCTAGAAGTGGGAATTGAAAGTAACATCTTAATCATTGCTGATGACACTAAGCTGTGTAAGGAAATACATACAGAGCTGGATGTTTTTTCCCTACAGAAGGATTTAGATAAACTAAGTGAATGGGCAGAAAAGTGGCAGATGACATTTAATGTAGATAAATGTAAGGTTATGCATTTGGGATGTAGAAACAAACTTGCTACATATACTCTAAATGGGAAACAACTTGGGGAATCCTCATTAGAGAAAGATTTAGGAGAACTGATAGACAATAGACTTCACAGCAGTGTGCAGAGTCGCTCAGCTGCTGCAAGAGCAAATAGAGTACTAGCCTGCATAAAAAGAGGTGTAGAAGCAAGGGATGCTAATATTATCCTACCTCTGTATAAATCCTTGGTTAGGCCTCACCTAGAATATGGAGTACAATTTTGGGCGCCTGTTCTAAAAAAAGACATTATTGAACTGGAAAAGGTGCAGAGACGTGCAACAAAACTGATAAAGGGATTGGAGGATCTGAGTTATGAAGAGAGACTAGCAACTGGGTTTGTTACATTAGAGAAGAGGTGTCTAAGGGGTGATAAGATTACCATTTACAAATACATTCAAGGTCAATACAAAGAACTATCCAATTAATTATTTATGCAAAGAGCTGAGCTAAGAACAAGAGGTCATCCATTAAGAGTAGAGGAAAAGCGCTTTCGACTAAAACATAGTTAGGGATTCTTTACAGTAAGGGCGGTAAGGCTATGGAATTCTTTGCCTCGGGATGTTGTGCTTGCAGATAATGCAACTGCATTCAAAAAAGCAATGGATGCCTATCTAGCACAGAACAATATTGACAATTATGACAGATGGCTTCAAAGCAAATAGGATATTGGTCCGGGGAACTATTTGACTACCAGTTGGAGTCAGGAAGGAATAGTTCCCCCCCCCCACACACACACACAGTTGGACTACATTGGAAATTGCTCCAGAGGGCTTTTTTTGCCTTCCTCTGGATCAACAGAGGTGTTATTGGCATGGGCTGGACTTGATGGACGCATGTCTTTTTTTCAGCCTTATCTACTATGTTACTATGTTATCTACTATGCATTAAAGCCTGAAGATGGTACAACAGCAACAACAAATACTAAAATGAGTGGAAGAATTTTGTTTAGATCTTTATAAAGGTGAAGAACAAGAACTGAATACAGTGCCAGAGGATGAAGGACAACAACTGAATTCAGTGTCAGAGGATGAAGGACAACAACTGAATGCAGTGTCAGAGGATGAAGGAAAAGAACTGAATGCAGTGCCAGAGTCTGGAGATGGGTCTGTTGATCTGGTACAAGAAGTAGAAGCTGCAAGGTTTTCCACAAAGGTCCCATCAAGAAGAATGGACA
This sequence comes from Rhinophrynus dorsalis, assembly GCA_037306005.1. Classification (NCBI taxonomy): domain Eukaryota; kingdom Metazoa; phylum Chordata; class Amphibia; order Anura; family Rhinophrynidae; genus Rhinophrynus; species Rhinophrynus dorsalis. Next base: position 403,815,867 of record CM074724.1, on the reverse strand, counting down.
CAGTGCTTAATGTAGCAGTAAACTTTTTATGAAAAAATATATATTGTAGGGATTTTCCTATTAAAAGTAAAATAAAGATATTTCCACTGCTGAGAGATTTATATTTCCAAAGTTATTACAGTTTAAACTAATGTTTTTTTTACATTAGTAGTGCCCTCTAGTGGTCAAATTCTAATTAGATTTCCTGTTAGATCTAATGGAGAGGAAAGTCAGACATACAGTTCTCCATAGAATGTGATAGAAACTGCCTGTCACTTCCTGTCAGTCAGAACTATCAGGAAGTAAACACAGTAAATTCACTTCCTGTTAGAACTATCAGGGAGTAAACATAGTAAATTCACTTCCTGTCAGTTAGAACTATCAGGAAGTAAACACAGTAAATTCACTTCCTGTCAGTTAGAACTATCAGGAAGTAAACACAGTAAATTCACTTCCTGTTAGAACTATCAGGAAGTAAACACAGTAAATTCACTTCCTGTCAGTTAGAACTATCAGGAAGTAAACACAGTAAATTCGCTTCCTGATTATTTGAACTGATATTAATTTTGAATAAAACATCTGACAGCGATGGGAGTGACCTTGTTTTATTCAGCAGGAAATGCTCTATAAAATATGTATTTTCATAAATAAAAGTTTACTGCTCCTTTACCTCAGCACAACCTAAAGACCAAGCAGAATTCAGGAGTGGATTCAGTTAGGGTTGACACCCAGCCAGTATTTTACCAGCAGGCCTGTAAAAAATTGGCTCCTGTCCAATGTTAAGTCTATGGAGGGAATGCCATGGACGGTATATTTTTTGAAAAAAAGGTGGCAACCCTAGATTCAGTACAATGGACCATGTCCAGACAGTACGACAAGTTATAGAGCAACGACATGACTACAACCTTCCATTATTCATAGCCTTCATTGACTAAGAAAAGGTGCAATTAAAACCACTAATATAGGGGATGACCACAGTGCTACAATAAAAATAATAGTATAATATAAACTAAAAAACTGCAATAAACAGATTAATAAAATAAGTACAAAACAGTGTATGAAGTCCAGTTGCTGAGAGAAAGCTCTGGTCTAGACACTGCATTCATCAAAGTCACAATCAAATGATAACGGAAGTGACTTATGGAATGGAGGTATGGAAATGAGATGAGAAGATAAAGATGAATTAGTCCAGTCAGGAGGATATACAAAGTTTCTACTTTCAGATCGGTGCAGCTTCTACAATGAGTGTGCTTAGAAACCCCGGGGGAAATACAAGCCTAGAAGTGAAGAACGCAGCAAGAAAAGAAAAGAACAGAGGAATCCTCTAAATGTAACATTTATTAGTACAATTCTTAAAATACCATTAAAACTATCCCCCCATCCCAATGCACTTACAGAACACCTGTAACGGATCCTACTCTGTATACTGTCAGGCCTGTCCACGTGGACTCCACTGTTCCTCCATTTATCCTTCTATCGGGTGTAGAGCTGTTCACTCTCTACGACCCGTGGTTCTAGTCTGTAAGTCGACGTTGCATCCAGACCTTCTTTGGCTCGCCTTGTTCGACGCGGAGTCGACTACAGTATGATTCGACAACTCTCCGTCTTTCCTCCTACCGGTACATTCACCGGCACCTATCCGGCATCGAGAGGGAGAAACCCATAACGATGGCTGAGGGTGACCTGGTGTCCTTCCAGATTCTGTTACACTGGTGGCAGTGGTGGGATTTTTTCCTTCTTCACATTGCATTGAAGGGAGACATGGTGGACACAGCAGTGCAGGCGGATTCTCTGGGCTGCTACCTATAGCGGTACAACAACCTACAGTGCCTGTGGAGGAATTCGACTCAGAGTTGGACTATTGCATCGAAGAAGAGCTACAAATGCAAGATGTATACTGGGCTCTGGTAAAGCACATGGCTCAGGAGTATGGCCCCTGAAATCCTCCTAGCCCTTTCTCCAGCCCACTTAGGACATATGATCCCAGGGCTGGTGTGGGAAGCCTATCAGGCGGATTCAAACTTTGGCCGTCCAGATAATGACCGCTACTGGGAACTAAGAGCCAAGCGAGAAGACATGCTTGGGGGGGTATGTCCCCATGAGCCTCCAGGAAAATCTAAGTGACTTAGTCAGCTGGGAATGTGATGTCAAACACGTGTATGTCGGATTTTTTCAGGAAATACAGCAGTTCCTAAGGGAGAAAGAAGAGAGGGGGGCCCACTCATCTGAGGAAGAGTTCAGTGAATCTGATGATCTGGATTGTGTTACCCCTGGCCCGAGGAGTGAGAATGCGTTCCTCCTCAGTGCAAAGAATGGCCCTGATGTGTGTGGTGGCCTGGAAAATGAGAGACCCAGCAGGCTGACATAATACCGCGTTGTTGACCCTATGGATCCTGAACTGGTGAAAGAGGATGCGTTACTCACCAGCGACCCCTTTGTAACCCATGACTATGTTACCCCTGGCTTGAGGAGTAGGGGCCAACAATCAAAGCGCTCCCCCCCCTCTCCCAATGCACTTACAGAACGCCCATCTTGGGCTTTAGGCACCTCAGGGGTCCCAACCCGTTTATTGCCACATAGCTGTGTCCTTTTGTCCGGTTGTTCCAATTCTTGTTATAAGCTGTAGAGTCAGAGATCCACGTGTTCCTTGAAAGTTGCAACAAGTGTCGCTGCTCCCAGTGCGAGAGCCGGCAAATGTCTGCACTTAGACGTTACTAGTAAGCCGGACAATCCAAGGCTTTAGATGTAAAAAGCCTTGTGGAGAGTTAAGGACGCTGAAGATGGCATGCAGTGTCCAAGCCGGTAATAGCAGCTGGACCCGGGACATCTCACAGAGGTGGGGAGGGACCTGGCACAAAGTCCAAAGATCCACATGTTCCTTGAACATTGCAACAAGTGAGCTGATAAAGTGGATCTGAGTAACCCACGATACACGTCGGATATTCACTCCCCATTGCAGACTTTGTTCCAGGTCCCTCCCCACCCCTGTGAGATTTCCCGGTTCCGGCTGCTGTTACTGGCTTGGACACTACACGTCAGCGTCCCTAACGCCCCACGAGGCTTTTTCCATCAAAAGCCTTGGATTGTCCGGCTTACTAGTAACATCTAGGTGCGGATAGGATCACTGACATTTGCCGGCTCTCGCACTGGGAGCAGTGACGCGTGTTGCAACTTTTAAGGAACACGTGGATCTCTGACTATACAGCTTATAACAAGAATCGGAATAACCGGACAAAAAGACACAGCTACGTGGCAATAAACGGGTTGGGACCCCTGAGGTGCCTAAAGCCCAAGATGGGCGTTCTGTAAGTGCATTGGGAGAGGGGGGGGATAGCTTTGATTGTATTTTAAGAATTGTATTAATAAATGCTACACTTAGGGGATTCCACTGTTCTCTTATTTTCTTCTTGTTGTTGAGGTCTTCACTTCTAGACTTTAATAAAACTCTGCCCTCTTCTGCTTCTTCCCAGTCTGTTTCTCCCACTTACCACTTCTCCTTCTCCAGTCTATCCTGCCTATTTTTTCTATGTTTATGAAGCCCCGCCCCCATTCAAGATTAAGTCTCGCCCCTTTTTGACAAGAATGACTTCATTTTACTCCTCCATCGGCACCACAGTGGGGGGCTCTGGGGAGTCCAGAAGAAAAAGTTCCCAGGCATGGCAATAATCGATGCCCTGATTCACCAAGGAATAGACACAGTGCACATCAATATCCTCCAATCAGTATATGAAAATGCAGCTGTATGAGTCCAGATCAACATAGACAAAGGCATCCGATAAGGAAACACTGTCTCCCCAATACTATTTTCTACTTGTTTAGAAGAAATGCAGACTACCTACGTCACTCACGGTTTGCAGACAATATCATACTCTTTGCCAGTAGTCCTAAAGAACTGCAGGAACGCATTGAAGAGATACAATAGGAAAGCAAGCATGTTGGTCTGAAGATGAATATCAGCAAAACACAAGTCAAATTTCCCAATAAAATTACAGCAGATGGACAAGAACTAGAAGAAGTGGACAAGAATGTTTATCTTGGACAGGAAATGTCACCAGATGGCAACACCATGTTGGCAACTGCGCAACTATAAAATTGGGATGGCAAGTGTTTGGAAAATTTGCCTCAACTGAAAGGTTTTTGACCAGTGTGTCCTCCCAGTCCTTACATATAGCTGTAAACATAGACACCGGATGCCAAAGTCATACAAAAACGTAAGGTTACACGGAGACTTCTGGAGCGGCGAATTCTTAATATAACAAAAAGAGACTGAAAACGTGTGTATGGATTTGTCATCAAACAAAGGTCTATGACATCACTGAAAGAATAAAGCACCTGAAATGGAAATGGGCAGGCCACATAGCAGTAAGACCTGATGGTAGCTGGACCAGATGAATTTTGGAATGGATTCCACTCAATATTAACCCCTTAACAACCCTTGACGGTCATAGCACGTCATGGGTAGATCTGACTTAACGACCCATGACGTGCTATGCTCGTCATGGAATTCCAAGCTCCCTCCCGCGGGTGCACGCCGTTCGGGGAGTCTGGAACTGGAAACAAATGAAAAAAAAAAGGTCCGTGATCCTTAAGTGCCAGCTGCATGTGCTTACAGCCGGTCCATAAGGGGTTAAATACCCAAGAAGAAGACCAGAGACAAGATGAGTAGATGAAATTACCAAATATGTTGGTACACAGTGACAACAAAAGGCACAGGCCCAAAATTGTTGGAGGCTTACTGAGGAGGCCTTCATACTGTAGAAGACTGACAATGGCTGCTGCTGCTGATGACGATATATATATATTAAATATATAAATTACGGTGTGTACTGTACTTTCCTAGGTACGTCATTCCTGTTACACACATCAGTTTGGCGCTGGAACCAGGAAATCAATCTGGAAAGCTTTAGATAGGTCGAATGCTGAAGTTGTAGCCAGGGTTGGCAATGAGCAGAAAGGCTGCAGTATTGAGGCCCCCTAGTGGCAGGCCATGAAAACACTGGCCACTTACCTCATATCTGCAATGGCCATTAGCAGTGCCAGGGACTCAGCTGTCACACCTACCTTTTCTTGTAGTACCCAGTAAATGTGTAAGTGGAACTGACTGGTGTATAATGGACACATACCTACACTACCATTCAAAAGTTTGGGTTCACTTAGAAATGTCCTTGTTTCTGGTATGGGAGCAGCTTTACCGTATGGTACGTAAGAAATGTCCATCAAGCCAATCCAAATTGTGTGAGGTGCTTCACGAAGCATGGGGTGAACTCTCTTCACATTACCTCAACAAACTGACAACTAGACTGTCAAAGGTCTGCAAGGCTGTAATTGCTGTAAATGGAGGATTCTTTGACAAAACTAAAGTTTGAAGGACACAATTATTTAAATTAAAAATCATTATTTCTATGGTTTTGACTGTATTTCCTATTCATTTTGCAACTCATTTGATAGAAAACAAGGATATTTCTAAGTGACCCAATCCTTTGAACGGTAGTGTAATTAAGTCTTTCTGTTACACACTTTAAAGGTGCATTATACATTTATTTGAAAATACTTAAATTTTGGACCTTTATCGGCTGAGTAGAACAAGCATTTTCCATAAATGGGAGATCTTCAGTAAAATGTTATTACTGAGGAAACTTGCATCTTTGTGAGGTTTGAGTTTGTGTTTTGCAGCCAGGGGGCACTGTGTAGAGCTGAGTGTGTCCAACTTAAGCTGTAAATAAAATGCAACAGCACAAACTGGAAGTTTTGGACTCAAGTTATCAGAGAAATGTAAATTTGATATGTAATATGCTTTGATAAAAAGCATCTTCTAGTCTTAAATGTTCCTTTGTTTTACACAAGAGGAAGAGACCTGTAATAACGTTCATATTTCCGTAATTAAGGGTTTTAGTACCCTATTAGGAGTGTCTCGCTCTAGTAGGTAAGGTTCCACAGTACAGATCGTTCCATGACTATAGCTGGTCTGTGGATGCACTCGCAGTAACTCGCGGCCTGTCAGTATCCGGCGCCTCTCATTTCTATACTTTGTGTCCAGTTAATTTCTTTCCCCTAAATTAATTCTCATCCCTGCACTGAGCTGTTAACATGGTGACCTCGAAGTGTTGGGTAAACACCGCGCAGGGCAAATCGGAAAGAGAAATGTGAAGGGCGAAGAGTTCCCCGGTCACCTGCTCAGTGCAGTATTAGAGACGCGTGGCCTGTAATTAATCCCGAACTCCAGGGACCTGTGCTGTGTGGGCAAAATCAACTGCGTTACAGGAGCAATTAATAAAATCTCATTGATTTAAATGGGTCTTTTAAATGTGCGTTTACATGAGATAAATACAGATCTGTCCAATACATAGAATTCCACTGAATGAGGCATGAAATGATAGGGAGATGTCCACGTCACCACTGAATGAGGTGTGTAATGATAGGAGATGTCTAAGTCACCACTGAATGAGGTGTGTAATGATAGGGAGATGTCCAAGTCACCACTGAATGAGGAGTGTAATGATAGGGAGATGTCCAAGTCACCACTGAATGAGGAGTGTAATGATAGGGAGATGTCCAAGTCACCACTGAATGAGGAGTGTAATGATAGGGAGATGTCCATGTCACCACTGAATGAGGAGTGTAATGATAGGGAGATGTCCAAGTCACCACTGAATGAGGAGTGTAATGATAGGGAGATGTCCAAGTCACCACTGAATGAGGCGTGTAATGATAGGGAGATGTCCAAGTCACCACTGAATGAGGCGTGTAATGATAGGAGATGTCCAAGTCACCACTGAATGAGGAGTGTAATGATAGGGAGATGTCCAAGTCACCACTGAATGAGGCGTGTAATGATAGGAGATGTCCAAGTCACCACTGAATGAGGTGTGTAATGATAGGGAGATGTCCACGTCACCACTGAATGAGACGTGTAATGATAGGAGATGTCCAAGTCACCACTGAATGAGGTGTGTAATGATAGGAGATGTCCAAGTCACCACTGAATGAGGTGTGTAATGATAGGAGATGTCCAAGTCACCACTGAATGAGACGTGTAATGATAGGAGATGTCCAAGTCACCACTGAATGAGGTGTGTAATGATAGGGAGATGTCCATGTCACCACTGAATGAGGCGTGTAATAATAGGGAGATGTCCAAGTCACCACTGAATGAGACGTGTAATGATAGGAGATGTCCAAGTCACCACTGAATGAGACGTGTAATGATAGGAGATGTCCAAGTCACCACTGAATGAGGTGTGTAATGATAGGAGATGTCCAAGTCACCACTGAATGAGAAGTGTAATGATAGGGAGATGTCCAAGTCACCACTGAATGAGGAGTGTAATGATAGGAGATGTCCAAGTCACCACTGAATGAGACGTGTAATGATAGGTAGATGTCCAAGTCACCACTGAATGAGGAGTGTAATGATAGGAGATGTCCAAGTCACCACTGAATGAGGAGTGTAATGATAGGGAGATGTCCAAGTCACCACTGAATGAGGCGTGTAATGATAGGGAGATGTCCAAGTCACCACTGAATGAGGAGTGTAATGATAGGGAGATGTCCAAGTCACCACTGAATGAGAAGTGTAATGATAGGGAGATGTCCAAGTCACCACTGAATGAGGAGTGTAATGATAGGAGATGTCCAAGTCACCACTGAATGAGACGTGTAATGATAGGTAGATGTCCAAGTCACCACTGAATGAGGCGTGTAATGATAGGTAGATGTCCAAGTCACCACTGAATGAGGTGTGTAATGATAGGGAGATGTCCAAATCACCACTGAATGAGGCGTGTAATGATAGGGAGATGTCCAAGTCACCACTGAATGAGAAGTGTAATGATAGGGAGATGTCCAAGTCACCACTGAATGAGGAGTGTAATGATAGGGAGATGTCCACGTCACCACTGAATGAGGTGTGTAATGATAGGGAGATGTCCAAGTCACCACTGAATGAGGTGTGTAATGATAGGGAGATGTCCAAGTCACCACTGAATGAGGTGTGTAATGATAGGAGATGTCCAAATCACCACTGAATGAGGCGTGTAATGATAGGGAGATGTCCAAGTCACCACTGAATGAGAAGTGTAATGATAGGGAGATGTCCAAGTCACCACTGAATGAGAAGTGTAATGATAGGGAGATGTCCAAGTCACCACTGAATGAGACGTGTAATGATAGGGAGATGTCCAAGTCACCACTGAATGAGAAGTGTAATGATAGGGAGATGTCCAAGTCACCACTGAATGAGACGTGTAATGATAGGAGATGTCCAAGTCACCACTGAATGAGACGTGTAATGATAGGTAGATGTCCAAGTCACCACTGAATGAGGCGTGTAATGATAGGGAGATGTCCAAGTCACCACTGAATGAGGAGTGTAATGATAGGAGATGTCCAAATCACCACTGAATGAGGCGTGTAATGATAGGGAGATGTCCAAGTCACCACTGAATGAGGCGTGTAATGATAGGGAGATGTCCAAGTCACCACTGAATGAGACGTGTAATGATAGGGAGATGTCCAAGTCACCACTGAATGAGGAGTGTAATGATAGGGAGATGTCCAAGTCACCACTGAATGAGGCGTGTAATGATAGGAGATGTCCAAGTCACCACTGAATGAGGAGTGTAATGATAGGGAGATGTCCACGTCACCACTGAATGAGGCGTGTAATGATAGGGAGATGTCCAAGTCACCACTGAATGAGACGTGTAATGATAGGGAGATGTCCAAGTCACCACTGAATGAGGCGTGTAATGATAGAGAGATGTCCAAGTCACCACTGAATGAGGCGTGTAATGATAGGAGATGTCCAAGTCACCACTGAATGAGGAGTGTAATGATAGGGAGATGTCCAAGTCACCACTGAATGAGGTGTGTAATGATAGGAGATGTCCACGTCACCACTGAATGAGACGTGTAATGATAGGAGATGTCCAAGTCACCACTGAATGAGGAGTGTAATGATAGGGAGATGTCCAAGTCACCACTGAATGAGGTGTGTAATGATAGGGAGATGTCCAAGTCACCACTGAATGAGACGTGTAATGATAGGGAGATGTCCAAGTCACCACTGAATGAGGAGTGTAATGATAGGAGATGTCCAAGTCACCACTGAATGAGGAGTGTAATGATAGGGAGATGTCCAAGTCACCACTGAATGAGGAGTGTAATGATAGGGAGATGTCCAAGTCACCACTGAATGAGGAGTGTAATGATAGGAGATGTCCAAGTCACCACTGAATGAGGAGTGTAATGATAGGGAGATGTCCAAGTCACCACTGAATGAGAAGTGTAATGATAGGAGATGTCCAAGTCACCACTGAATGAGTTGTGTAATGATAGGAGATGTCCAAGTCACCACTGAATGAGGAGTGTAATGATAGGGAGATGTCCAAGTCACCACTGAATGAGGTGTGTAATGATAGGGAGATGTCCAAGTCACCACTGAATGAGGAGTGTAATGATAGGGAGATGTCCAAGTCACCACTGAATGAGGCGTGTAATGATAGGAGATGTCCAAGTCACCACTGAATGAGGCGTGTAATGATAGGAGATGTCCAAGTCACCACTGAATGAGGAGTGTAATGATAGGAGATGTCCAAGTCACCACTGAATGAGGAGTGTAATGATAGGGAGATGTCCAAGTCACCACTGAATGAGGTGTGTAATGATAGGGAGATGTCCAAGTCACCACTGAATGAGGAGTGTAATGATAGGAGATGTCCACGTCACCACTGAATGAGACGTGTAATGATAGGAGATGTCCAAGTCACCACTGAATGAGACGTGTAATGATAGGGAGATGTCCAAGTCACCACTGAATGAGGTGTGTAATGATAGGAGATGTCCAAGTCACCACTGAATGAGGAGTGTAATGATAGGAGATGTCCAAGTCACCACTGAATGAGGTGTGTAATGATAGGAGATGTCCAAGTCACCACTGAATGAGGAGTGTAATGATAGGGAGATGTCCAAGTCACCACTGAATGAGGCATGTAATGATAGGGAGATGTCCAAGTCACAACTGAATGAGGTGTGTAATGATAGGAGATGTCCAAGTCACCACTGAATGAGGAGTGTAATGATAGGAGATGTCCACGTCACCACTGAATGAGACGTGTAATGATAGGAGATGTCCAAGTCACCACTGAATGAGACGTGTAATGATAGGGAGATGTCCAAGTCACCACTGAATGAGGTGTGTAATGATAGGAGATGTCCAAGTCACCACTGAATGAGGAGTGTAATGATAGGGAGATGTCCAAGTCACCACTGAATGAGGTGTGTAATGATAGGAGATGTCCACGTCACCACTGAATGAGACGTGTAATGATAGGAGATGTCCAAGTCACCACTGAATGAGGAGTGTAATGATAGGGAGATGTCCAAGTCACCACTGAATGAGGCGTGTAATGATAGGAGATGTCCACGTCACCACTGAATGAGGAGTGTAATGATAGGGAGATGTCCAAGTCACCACTGAATGAGGTGTGTAATGATAGGGAGATGTCCAAGTCACCACTGAATGAGGTGTGTAATGATAGGGAGATGTCCAAGTCACCACTGAATGAGACGTGTAATGATAGGGAGATGTCCAAGTCACCACTGAATGAGGAGTGTAATGATAGGAGATGTCCAAGTCACCACTGAATGAGGAGTGTAATGATAGGGAGATGTCCAAGTCACCACTGAATGAGGAGTGTAATGATAGGGAGATGTCCAAGTCACCACTGAATGAGGTGTGTAATGATAGGGAGATGTCCAAGTCACCACTGAATGAGGAGTGTAATGATAGGAGATGTCCAAGTCACCACTGAATGAGAAGTGTAATGATAGGAGATGTCCAAGTCACCACTGAATGAGTTGTGTAATGATAGGAGATGTCCAAGTCACCACTGAATGAGGAGTGTAATGATAGGGAGATGTCCAAGTCACCACTGAATGAGGTGTGTAATGATAGGGAGATGTCCAAGTCACCACTGAATGAGGCGTGTAATGATAGGAGATGTCCAAGTCACCACTGAATGAGGCGTGTAATGATAGGAGATGTCCAAGTCACCACTGAATGAGGAGTGTAATGATAGGAGATGTCCAAGTCACCACTGAATGAGGAGTGTAATGATAGGGAGATGTCCAAGTCACCACTGAATGAGGTGTGTAATGATAGGGAGATGTCCAAGTCACCACTGAATGAGGAGTGTAATGATAGGAGATGTCCACGTCACCACTGAATGAGACGTGTAATGATAGGAGATGTCCAAGTCACCACTGAATGAGACGTGTAATGATAGGGAGATGTCCAAGTCACCACTGAATGAGGTGTGTAATGATAGGGAGATGTCCAAGTCACCACTGAATGAGGAGTGTAATGATAGGAGATGTCCACGTCACCACTGAATGAGACGTGTAATGATAGGAGATGTCCAAGTCACCACTGAATGAGACGTGTAATGATAGGGAGATGTCCAAGTCACCACTGAATGAGGTGTGTAATGATAGGGAGATGTCCAAGTCACCACTGAATGAGGCGTGTAATGATAGGAGACGTCCAAGTCACCACTGAATGAGGCGTGTAATGATAGGAGACGTCCAAGTCACCACTGAATGAGGCGTGTAATGATAGGAGACGTCCAAGTCACCACTGAATGAGGTGTGTAATGATAGGGAGATGTCCAAGTCACCACTGAATGAGGTGTGTAATGATAGGGAGATGTCCAAGTCACCACTGAATGAGGCGTGTAATGATAGGAGATGTCCAAGTCACCACTGAATGAGGCGTGTAATGATAGGAGATGTCCAAGTCACCACTGAATGAGAAGTGTAATGATAGGGAGATGTCCAAATCACCACTGAATGAGGAGTGTAATGATAGGAGATGTCCACGTCACCACTGAATGAGGAGTGTAATGATAGGAGATGTCCACGTCACCACTGAATGAGGAGTGTAATGATAGGAGATGTCCACGTCACCACTGAATGAGGTGTGTAATGATAGGGAGATGTCCATGTCACCACTGAATGAGGTGTGTAATGATAGGGAGATGTCCAAGTCACCACTGAATGAGGCGTGTAATGATAGGAGATGTCCAAGTCACCACTGAATGAGACGTGTAATGATAGGAGATGTCCAAGTCACCACTGAATGAGGCGTGTAATGATAGGAGATGTCCAAGTCACCACTGAATGAGGCGTGTAATGATAGGAGATGTCCAAGTCACCACTGAATGAGGTGTGTAATGATAGGGAGATGTCCAAGTCACCACTGAATGAGGAGTGTAATGATAGGGAGATGTCCAAATCACCACTGAATGAGACGTGTAATGATAGGAGATGTCCAAGTCACCACTGAATGAGGCGTGTAATGATAGGAGATGTCCAAGTCACCACTGAATGAGGTGTGTAATGATAGGGAGATGTCCAAGTCACCACTGAATGAGGAGTGTAATGATAGGAGATGTCCAAGTCACCACTGAATGAGGCGTGTAATGATAGGAGATGTCCAAGTCACCACTGAATGAGACGTGTAATGATAGGGAGATGTCCAAGTCACCACTGAATGAGGTGTGTAATGATAGGGAGATGTCCAAGTCACCACTGAATGAGGAGTGTAATGATAGGGAGATGTCCAAGTCACCACTGAATGAGGCGTGTAATGATAGGAGATGTCCACGTCACCACTGAATGAGGTGTGTAATGATAGGGAGATGTCCAAGTCACCACTGAATGAGGTGTGTAATGATAGGAGATGTCCAAGTCACCACTGAATGAGGTGTGTAATGATAGGGAGAAGTTCAAGTCACCACTGAATGAGGCGTGTAATGATAGGGAGAAGTTCAAGTCACCACTGAATGAGGCGTGTAATGATAGGGAGATGTCCATGTCACCACTGAATGAGGAGTGTAATGATAGGGAGATGTCCAAGTCACCACTGAATGAGGCGTGTAATGATAGGAGATGTCCAAGTCACCACTGAATGAGACGTAATAATAGGGAGATGTCCACGTCACCACTGTGACGTAACGATAGGGAGATGCCCAAGTCACCACTGAATGAGGCGTGTAATGATAGGGAGGTGTCCAAGTCACCACTGAATGAGGTGTGTAATGATAGGGAGATGTCCAAGTCACCACTGAATGAGGCGTGTAATGATAGGAGATGTCCACGTCACCACTGAATGAGGAGTGTAATGATAGGGAGATGTCCAAGTCACCACTGAATGAGGTGTGTAATGATAGGGAGATGTCCACGTCACCACTGAATGAGACGTGTAATGATAGGGAGATGTCCAAGTCACCACTGAATGAGACGTGTAATGATAGGGAGATGTCCACGTCACCACTGAATGAGACGTGTAATGATAGGGAGATGTCCACGTCACCACTGAATGAGGTGTGTAATGATAGGGAGATGTCCACGTCACCACTGAATGAGACGTGTAATGATAGGGAGATGTCCACGTCACCACTGAATGAGGTGTGTAATGATAGGGAGATGTCCAAGTCACCACTGAATGAGGTGTGTAATGATAGGGAGATGTCCAAGTCACCACTGAATGAGGCGTGTAATGATAGGAGACGTCCAAGTCACCACTGAATGAGGTGTGTAATGATAGGAGATGTCCACGTCACCACTGAATGAGGAGTGTAATGATAGGGAGATGTCCAAGTCACCACTGAATGAGGTGTGTAATGATAGGAGATGTCCACGTCACCACTGAATGAGGCGTGTAATGATAGGGAGATGTCCAAGTCACCACTGAATGAGGAGTGTAATGATAGGGAGATGTCCACGTCACCACTGAATGAGACGTGTAATGATAGGGAGATGTCCACGTCACCACTGAATGAGGTGTGTAATGATAGGGAGATGTCCAAGTCACCACTGAATGAGGTGTGTAATGATAGGGAGATGTCCAAGTCACCACTGAATGAGGCGTGTAATGATAGGAGACGTCCAAGTCACCACTGAATGAGGTGTGTAATGATAGGAGATGTCCACGTCACCACTGAATGAGGAGTGTAATGATAGGGAGATGTCCAAGTCACCACTGAATGAGGTGTGTAATGATAGGGAGATGTCCAAGTCACCACTGAATGAGACGTGTAATGATAGGAGATGTCCACGTCACCACTGAATGAGAAGTGTAATGATAGAGAGATGTCCAAGTCACCACTGAATGAGGCGTGTAATGATAGGAGACGTCCAAGTCACCACTGAATGAGGCGTGTAATGATAGGAGATGTCCAAGTCACCACTGAATGAGGCGTGTAATGATAGGAGATGTCCACGTCACCACTGAATGAGGAGTGTAATGATAGGGAGATGTCCAAGTCACCACTGAATGAGGTGTGTAATGATAGAGAGATGTCCAAGTCACCACTGAATGAGACGTGTAATGATAGGAGATGTCCAAGTCACCACTGAATGAGGCGTGTAATGATAGGAGACGTCCAAGTCACCACTGAATGAGGCGTGTAATGATAGGAGATGTCCACGTCACCACTGAATGAGGAGTGTAATGATAGGGAGATGTCCAAGTCACCACTGAATGAGGAGTGTAATGATAGGGAGATGTCCAAGTCACCACTGAATGAGGAGTGTAATGATAGGAGATGTCCACGTCACCACTGAATGAGACGTGTAATGATAGGGAGATGTCCACGTCACCACTGAATGAGGTGTGTAATGATAGGGAGATGTCCACGTCACCACTGAAATAACCCAGGAGTGAGCGTGCACATGGCATCTGATCAAACATTTCGGTTTCTTGCAGGTGATAAACGCCATTGAACAGGATTATCGCCTACCCCCGCCCATGGATTGCCCTAACGCCCTCCACCAGTTAATGTTGGACTGCTGGCAGAAGGACCGTAACCACAGGCCTAAGTTCGGGCAGATCGTCAATACCTTGGACAAAATGATCCGGAACCCCAATAGTCTGAAAGCTGTCGCCCCTCTGTCTTCTGGGTACGTGTAATAGGGAAGAACCTGCTATAAAAGGGAAGAGAATGGAGATAGACCTACTATAGAGATAGCAGAGACAGACCTACTATAGAGAGATCATGGACAGACCTACTATAGAGAAATCAGGGGCAGATCTACTACAGAGAGATCAGGGACAGACCTACTATAGAGAGATCAGGGACAGATCTACTATAGAGATATCAGGGACAGATCTACTATAGAGAGAACAGGGACAGACCTACTATAGAGAGATTAGGGACAGATCTACTATAGAGAGAACAGGGACAGATCTACTATAGAGAGATTAGGGACAGATCTACTATAGAGAGATTAGGGACAGATCTACTATAGAGAGAACAGGGACAGACCAACTGTAGAGAGATCATGGACAGATCTACTATAGAGAGATTAGGGAAAGACCTACTACACAGAGATCAGGGACAGATCTACTATAGAGAGATCAAGAATAGATCTACTACAGAGAAATCAGGGACAGATCTACTATAGAGAAATCAGGGACAGATCTACTATAGAGAGATTAGGGACAGATCTACTATAGAGAGATCAGGGACAGATCTACTATAGAGAGATCAGGGACAGATCTACTATAGAGAGATCAGGGACAGATCTACTATAGAGAGATCAGGGTCAGATCTACTATAGAGAGATCAGGGACAGATCTACTATAGAGAGATTAGGGACAGACCTACTACAGAGAGAACAGGGACAGTTCTACTTTAGAGAGATCAGGGAGAGATCTACTATAGAGAGATCAGGGACAGATCTACTATAGAGAGATTAGGGACAGATCTACTATAGAGGGATCAGGGACATATCTAGTATAGAGAGATCAGGGACATATCTACTATAGAGAGATTAGGGACAGACCTACTATAGAGAGAACAGGGACAGATCTACTACAGAGAGAACAGGGACAGTCCTACTATAGAGAGATCAGGGACAGATCTACTACAGAGAGAACAGGGACAGTCCTACTATAGAGAGATCAGGGACAGATCTACTATAGAGAGATCAGGGTCAGACCTACTATAGAGAGATCAGGGTCAGATCTACTATAGAGGGATCAGGGACAGATCTACTATAGAGAGATCAGGGTCAGACCTACTATAGAGAGATCAGGGACAGATCTACTATAGAGAGATCAGGGTCAGACCTACTATAGAGAGATCAGGGACATATCTACTATAGAGAGATCAGGGACAGATCTACTATAGAGAAATGAGGGACAGATCTAGTATAGAGAGATTAGGGACAAATCTATAGAGAGATCAGGGACAGACCTACTATAGAGAGATCAGGGACAGATCTACTATAGAGGGATCAGGGACATATCTAGTATAGAGAGATCAGGGTCAGATCTAGTATAGAGAGATCAGGGACAGATCTAGTATAGAGAGATCAGGGACAGATCTACTATAGAGAGATTAGGGACAGACCTACTATAGAGAGATCAGGGACAGTCCTACTATAGAGAGATTAGGGACAGACCTACTATAGAGAGAACAGGGACAGTCCTACTATAGAGAGATCAGGGACAGATCTACTATAGAGAGATTAGGGACAGACCTACTATAGAGAGAACAGGGACAGTCCTACTATAGAGAGATCAGGGACAGATCTACTACAGAGAGAACAGGGACAGTCCTACTATAGAGAGATCAGGGACAGATCTACTATAGAGGGATCAGGGACAGATCTACTATAGAGAGATCAGGGTCAGACCTACTATAGAGAGATCAGGGACAGATCTACTACAGAGAGATCAGGGACAGATCTACTATAGAGAGATTAGGGACAGATCTAGTATAGAGAGATCAGGGTCAGACCTACTATAGAGAGATCAGGGTCAGATCTACTATAGAGGGATCAGGGACAGATCTACTATAGAGAGAACAGGGACAGATCTACTATAGAGAGATCAGGGACAGATCTAGTATAGAGAGATCAGGGTCAGACCTACTATAGAGAGATCAGGGTCAGATCTACTATAGAGAGATCAGGGACAGATCTACTATAGAGAGATTAGGGACAGATCTAGTATAGAGAGATCAGGGTCAGATCTACTATAGAGAGATCAGGGTCAGACCTACTATAGAGAGAACAGGGTCAGATCTACTATAGAGAGATCAGGGACAGATCTACTATAGAGAGAACTGGGACAGTCCTACTATAGAGAGATTAGGGACAGATCTACTATAGAGGGATCAGGGACATATCTAGTATAGAGAGATCAGGGACAGACCTACTATAGAGAGATCAGGGTCAGACCTACTATAGAGAGATCAGGGACAGATCTACTATAGAGAGATCAGGGTCAGACCTACTATAGAGAGATCAGGGACAGATCTACTATAGAGAGATCAGGGTCAGACCTACTATAGAGAGATCAGGGACAGTCCTACTATAGAGAGATCAGAGTCAGACCTACTATAGAGAGATCAGGGACATATCTACTATAGAGAGATCAGGGACAGATCTACTATAGAGAAATGAGGGACAGATCTAGTATAGAGAGATTAGGGACAAATCTATAGAGAGATCAGGGACAGACCTACTATAGAGAGATCAGGGACAGATCTAGTATAGAGAGATCAGGGTCAGATCTAGTATAGAGAGATCAGGGACAGATCTACTATAGAGAGATCAGGGACAGATCTAGTATAGAGAGATCAGGGTCAGATCTAGTATAGAGAGATCAGGGACAGATCTAGTATAGAGAGATCAGGGACAGATCTACTATAGAGGGATCAGGGACAGATCTACTATAGAGGGATCAGGGTCAGATCTACTATAGAGAGATCAGGGACAGATCTAGTATAGGGGGATCAGGGACAGATCTAGTATAGAGAGATCAGGGACAAATCTACTATAGAGGGATCAGGGACAGATCTAGTATAGAGAGATCAGGGACAGATCTACTATAGAGAGATTAGGGACAGATCTACTATAGAGAGATCAGGGACAGATCTAGTATAGAGAGATCAGGGACAGATCTACTATAGAGAGATTAGGGACAGATCTACTATAGAGGGATCAGGGACAGATCTACTATAGAGGGATCAGGGTCAGATCTACTATAGAGAGATCAGGGACAGATCTACTATAGAGGGATCAGGGACAGATCTAGTATAGAGAGATTAGGGACAGATCTACTATAGAGAGATCAGGGACAGATCTAGTATAGAGAGATCAGGGACAGATCTAGTATAGAGAGATTAGGGACAGATCTACTATAGAGGGATCAGGGACAGATCTAGTATAGAGAGATCAGGGACAGATCTAGTATAGAGAGATCAGGGACAGATCTACTATAGAGGGATCAGGGACAGATCTACTATAGAGGGATCAGGGTCAGATCTACTATAGAGGGATCAGGGACAGATCTAGTATAGAGAGATCAGGGACAGATCTAGTATAGAGAGATCAGGGACAGATCTACTATAGAGAGATTAGGGACAGATCTACTATAGAGGGATCAGGGACAGATCTAGTATAGAGAGATCAGGGACAGATCTAGTATAGAGAGATCAGGGACAGATCTACTATAGAGGGATCAGGGACAGATCTAGTATAGAGAGATTATGGACAGATCTACTATAGAGAGATCAGGGACAGATCTACTATAGAGAGATCAGGGACAGATCTAGTATAGACAGACAGATCTATCAGGACTTACCCTGGTAAGTAGAACACTCTGTGTGAAGAGTTTGAGTCAGTAAGCAGTGCCATCTGCTGACGGGAAGAGAAAATTACAGTATAGAAAAAATAAATTTCAGCTGTATTAACTTTTCAATTACAGACCCCCAGTGGTGAGAGTTCCCTCTTTTACTCTGTTATAATAATTACTATATTATTTTTATAAAAAATGTTTTCTTGTCTTTTAACTGTACTGTTTATCTTCACTTGTCCAGAGTCAATCTCCCTCTGCTGGACCGCACCGTCCCCGACTACACCAGCTTCAACACGGTAGACGAATGGCTGGACGCCATCAAAATGGGGCAATATAAGGAGAGTTTCGCCAATGCCGGATTCACGTCGTTCGATGTTGTATCCCAGATGATAATGGAGTAAGTGGACTGTATGAACTGCACCCATTCACCTGCGCTCATTATTGGAAACTGCAAAGCCTATACAGTAATACGTAGTGGGACAGATTTTAACTTCTGCTGCCAAAAGGGGCAGATTTTATACGTTTTTATTAAAAGAAAGTAGTTCTTATTTTTAAAAGAAAATGTGGTGATATGCTGTTAGCCAATTGCGGTATTGGCGGCAAATAAAAATGTGTGTTACATTAAATTGGGCTTATAAAGTCCAGGTGTGATTATAAAGCCCAGGTGTGATTACAAAGCCCAGGTGTGATTATAAAGTCCAGGTGTTATTATAAAGTCCAGGTGTGATTACAAAGCCCAGGTGTGATTATAAAGTCCAGGTGTGATTATAAAGTCCAGGTGTGATTATAAAGCCAGGGTGTGGTTATAACGTCCAGGTGTGGATATAAAGCTCAGGTGTGGTTATAAAGTCCAAGTGTGGATATAAAGTCCTGGTGTGGTTATAAAGCCCAGGTGTGGATATAAAGCCCAGGTGTGTTTATAAAGTCCAAGTGTGGATATAAAGCCCAGGTGTGATTATAAAGTCCAGGTGTGGATATAAAGCCCTGGTGTGGTTATAAAGTCCAAGTGTGGATATAAAGTCCAGGTGTGGATATAAAGCCCTGGTGTGGTTATAAAGTCCAAGTGTGGATATAAAGTCCAGGTGTGGTTATAAAGTCCAGGTGTGGTTATAAAGTCCAGGTGTGGATATAAAGTCCAGGTGTGGTTATAAAGTCCAGGTGTGGATATAAAGCCCAGGTGTGGATATAAAGTCCAGGTGTGGTTATAAAGTCCAGGTGTGGATATAAAGCCCAGGTGTGATTATAAAGTCCAGGTGTGGTTATAAAGTCCAGGTGTGGTTATAAAGCCCAGGTGTGGATATAAAGCCCAGGTGTGATTATAAAGTCCAGGTGTGGATATAAAGCCCAGGTGTGATTATAAAGTCCAAGTGTGGATATAAAGCCCAGGTGTGGATATAAAGTCCAGGTGTTGTTATAAAGTCCAGGTGTGGATATAAAGCCCAGGTGTGATTATAAAGTCCAAGTGTGGATATAAAGTCCAGGTGTGGATATAAAGCCCTGGTGTGGTTATAAAGTCCAAGTGTGGATATAAAGTCCAGGTGTGGATATAAAGCCCTGGTGTGGTTATAAAGTCCAGGTGTGGATATAAAGTCCAGGTGTGGATATAAAGTCCAGGTGTGGTTATAAAGTCCAGGTGTGGATATAAAGTCCAGGTGTGTTTATAAAGCCCGGGTGTGGATATAAAGTCCAGGTGTGGATATAAAGTACAGGTGTGGTTATAAAGTCCGGGTGTGGATATAAAGTCCAGGTGTGGATATAAAGTCCAGGTGTGATTATAAAGTCCGGGTGTGGATATAAAGTCCAGGCGGGATTATACAGTCCAGGCGTGATTATAAAGTCCAGGTGTGATTATAAAGTCCGGGTGTGGATATAAAGTCCAGGCGGGATTATACAGTCCAGGCGGGATTATAAAGTGCAGGTGGGATTATAAAGTCCAGGTGTGATTATAAAGTCCAGGTGTGATTATAAAGTCCAGGCGGGATTATAAAGTGCAGGCGGGATTATAAAGTGCAGGTGGGATTATAAAGTGCAGGTGTGATTATAAAGCCAGGGTGTGGTTATAACGTCCAGGTGTGGATATAAAGCTCAGGTGTGGTTATAAAGTCCAAGTGTGGATATAAAGTCCTGGTGTGGTTATAAAGCCCAGGTGTGGATATAAAGCCCAGGTGTGTTTATAAAGTCCAAGTGTGGATATAAAGCCCAGGTGTGATTATAAAGTCCAGGTGTGGATATAAAGCCCTGGTGTGGTTATAAAGTCCAAGTGTGGATATAAAGTCCAGGTGTGGATATAAAGCCCTGGTGTGGTTATAAAGTCCAAGTGTGGATATAAAGTCCAGGTGTGGTTATAAAGTCCAGGTGTGGTTATAAAGTCCAGGTGTGGTTATAAAGTCCAGGTGTGGATATAAAGTCCAGGTGTGGTTATAAAGTCCAGGTGTGGTTATAAAGTCCAGGTGTGGATATAAAGCCCAGGTGTGGATATAAAGTCCAGGTGTGGTTATAAAGTCCAGGTGTGGATATAAAGCCCAGGTGTGATTATAAAGTCCAGGTGTGGTTATAAAGTCCAGGTGTGGTTATAAAGTCCAAGTGTGGATATAAAGCCCAGGTGTGATTATAAAGTCCAAGTGTGGATATAAAGCCCAGGTGTGGATATAAAGTTCAGGTGTGGTTATAAAGTCCAGGTGTGGATATAAAGCCCTGGTGTGGTTATAAAGTCCAAGTGTGGATATAAAGTCCAGGTGTGGATATAAAGTCCAGGTGTGTTTATAAAGCCCGGGTGTGGATATAAAGTCCAGATGTGGATATAAAGTACAGGTGTGGTTATAAAGTCCGGGTGTGGATATAAAGTCCAGGTGTGATTATAAAGTCCGGGTGTGGATATAAAGTCCAGGTGTGATTATAAAGTCCGGGTGTGGATATAAAGTCCAGGCGGGATTATACAGTCCAGGTGTGATTATAAAGTGCAGGTGGGATTATAAAGTCCAGGTGTGATTATAAAGTCCGGGTGTGGATATAAAGTCCAGGTGTGATTATAAAGTCCGGGTGTGGATATAAAGTCCAGGCGGGATTATACAGTCCAGGTGTGATTATAAAGTGCAGGCGGGATTATAAAGTGCAGGTGTGATTATAAAGTGCAGGTGTGATTATAAAGTCCAGGCGGGATTATAAAGTGCAGGTGTGATTATAAAGTGCAGGTGGGATTATAAAGTGCAGGTGTGCTCCAGGCGGGATTATACAGTCCAGGTGGGATTATAAGGTATATGGGTGCGTCTCAGCGCATAGGAAAGCATTAATGTCAGGTGCATGAGATCGTTAGGTTACCGTGGCCCAATCTAAGCCAAAGGCTAATTCCCTAACAGACGTCTTGGCCAGTTCTTTTGATAAGAAGGTTCTCTACAATAGGGAGCTGTAAATTTAACCAGTATTAGTATTTTCTCTGCTTCTAGAGTCATGACAGATTTGTGACTGGCTCCAATGAACTCTGAGCGTCTCTCTCTGCAATTTAATGGCCCTCTCTTTAAAGACTTGTTTGAGTGCGGCTCTCACTGATCCTTTGTGTGCTGAAAAGCCAATATTTGCTCTCTCATGTAGCTGTGAGGAGCAAGGCCAGGCCAACCCTGCAGGCAAACACATCACAAACACTGTCATTCAGACACTTCCCAGGCCTTTATCTGGGATGATCTCACGCATACCCTGTCCTTGGAATCATCGGCAAGCGATTCCTGACATGTTGCCTTGTCTGCTGCGCTCTAGTCAGCAGTCTAATCTACCAGTTAAAGCAGCTGCTCTGTCTTTTTTACTCAGTGTAGCCTAACACACAGTCTGGAATTAAATAGTACCCCTAACCCACAGTCTGGAATTAAATAGTACCCCTAACCCACAGTCTGGAATTAAATAGTACCCCTAACCCACAGTGTGGAATTAAATAATACCCCTAACCCACAGTCTGGAATTAAATAATACCCCTAACCCACAGTGTGGAATTAAATGGGACCCCTAACCCACAGTCTGGAATTAAATGGGACCCCTAACCCACAGTCTGGAATTAAATAATACCCCTAACCCACAGTCAGGAATTAAATGGGACCCCTAACCCACAGTCTGGAATTAAACAGTACCCCTAAAACACAGTCTGGAATTAAATGGGACCCCTAACCCACAGTCTGGAATTAAATAATACCCCTAACCCACAGTCTGGAATTAAATGGGACCCCTAACCCACAGTCTGGAATTAAATGGGACACCTAACCCACAGTCTGGAATTAAATAATACCCCTAACCCACAGTCTGGAATTAAATGGGACCCCTAACACACAGTCTGGAATTAAACAGTACCCCTAACCCACAGTCTGGAATTAAATGGGACCCCTAACACACAGTCTGGAATTAAATGGGACACCTAACCCACAGTCTGGAATTAAATAATACCCCTAACCCAAAGTCTGGAATTAAATAGTACCCCTAAAACACAGTCTGGAATTAAATGGGACACCTAACCCACA
Organism: Rhinophrynus dorsalis; assembly: GCA_037306005.1. Taxonomy (NCBI): domain Eukaryota; kingdom Metazoa; phylum Chordata; class Amphibia; order Anura; family Rhinophrynidae; genus Rhinophrynus; species Rhinophrynus dorsalis. The sequence goes on along the minus strand of CM074724.1, from coordinate 403,792,740 downwards.
GTCAGGAATTAAACAGTACCCCTAAAACACAGTCTGGAATTAAATGGGACACCTAACCCACAGGAATTAAATAATACCCCTAACATACAGTCTGGAATTAAATGTGACCCTAAAATACAGTCTGGAATTAAATAGTACCCCTAACCCACAGTCTGGAATTAAATGTGACCCTAAAATACAGTCTGGAATTAAATAGTACCCCTAACCCACAGTCTGTAATTAAATGGGACACCTAACCCACAGTCTGGAATTAAATAGTACCCCTAACATACAGTCTGGAATTAAATAGTACCCCTAACATACAGTCTGTAATTAAATAGTACCCCTAACACACAGTCTGTAATTAAATAGTACCCCTAACATACAGTCTGTAATTAAATAGTACCCCTAACACACAGTCTGTAATTAAATAGTACCCCTAACATACAGTCTGTAATTAAACAGTACCCCTAACATACAGTCTGTAATTAAATAGTACCCCTAACCCACAGTCTGGAATTAAATGGGACACCTAACCCACAGTCTGGAATTAAATGGTACCCCTAACATACAGTCTGTAATTAAATAGTACCCCTAACATACAGTCTGTAATTAAATAGTACCCCTAACATGCAGTCTGTAATTAAATAGTATCCATAACATACAGTCTGTAATTAAATAGTACCCCTAACATGCAGTCTGTAATTAAATAGTACCCCTAACATACAGTCTGTAATTAAATAGTACCCCTAACATGCAGTCTGTAATTAAATGGGACCCTAAAATACAGTCTGGAATTAAATAGCACCCCTAACACTTAATCTAGAATTAAATGGGACCCCTAACCCACAGTATGTAATTAAATGGGACCCTAACCCACAGTATGGAATTAAATGGGACCCTAACCCATAGTATGTAATTAAATGGGACCCTAACCCACAGTCTGGAATTAAATGGGACCCCTAACCCATAGTTTGGAATTAAATGGGACCCCTAACCCACAGTCTGGAATTAAATAGTACCCCTAACCCACAGTCTGGAATTAAATAGTACCTCTAACCCACAGTCTCGAATTAAATAGTATCCCTAACCCACAGTCTGTAATTAAATGGGACCCCTACCACTCAATCTGAAACTAATGGGACCCCTGACACACAGTTTGGAATTAAATGGTACCCTTAACACTCAATCTGAAACGAATGTTATCCCTAACACTCAATTGTATCCCTAACGCTCAGTCTGGAATTAAATGGGACCCTAACACACAGACTGGAATTAAATGGTACCCCTAACACTCAGTATAGGCTTCCCAGGGCCCCAATACAGTTTTGAATTTTCATGGTTCCTCTAATATACAGCTTGGAATTGATTGGGCCCCTCAGGTACACTGACCGTTATCTGTCAGTACATTGTCCCTTATATATCATTACACTGGCCTTATCACCCTTAAAACAAGTCACCTAATTGATCACCCTATAGACAAGTCCCCTTATGGATCACTCTTTAGTCAAGTCCCTTATAGTCCTGACACCCTATAGAAGTGTCCCTCTGTGGGTTTGTCACAGTCATTAGAATACTCTCTGTAAATCTTCCTGCTACTTTATCTCTGTCTGTAGGACTGGGGGGCTCTGCATTTAATGTGATGCCTTCTGTAACCTTCCTTGTCTCTGTCTTCTAGGGATATTCTACGGGTTGGCGTCACTCTAGCTGGGCACCAGAAGAAAATCCTCAACAGCATTCAGGTTATGCGGGCACAGATGAATCAAATCCAGTCGGTGGAAGTTTGATAATGAAGATGCCACTTCCTCATCCGCAGACTTCCGTATGTCCTTCAGCTCCGAGACTCCCCTTCTCCCCTGACCCCCCACCTGGAATGACGGATATTGCGTCTAGTACGGACAGGAGCGTCACCACAGATGCACCAGCAGGAGACCATTACCAGCAGCAGTGAGGAATCCTGGGAAACATCTGGCGTTTTCATGCATAAGGCAAACACGCGGCAGATATTCTGCTTCAGTGGGAAGGGATTGGGGTGACGGGTAGGGGGAGCTTTGAAGAATATTTTTTTAAAAGTAACAATACATCAGTGGATTTGTTTAAAAAAAGAAAAAAAAGAAAAAAAAAATGAAACAAAAAGGGCTTAAAGAAATGAGCTCAAATTTCCAAATTTAAAAAGGGAGGTCGGGAGCATCACAATTTTCCCTGCACAATTTCAAAAAAAGTCTAAAAAAAAACAGATGACCAGAGCTATATGGAAACTGGGCGTTAAAAGACGTGATTTTTGTTAGAAAATAAATTAAGAGGAAATTAGGAAAGAGAAGGAAAAGGTAGAATGTGGGACCACCAGGTTGTGGGAGATGAATCTTCTCACGTTCTCCTACAGTGAGTCTGCACAACTTCCAGAGAAACTCTCCGACTGAGAGGAACGAGAATTATATAAAGACAAATATAGAGTTGAAAATGTATTTCCATTAAATGGACGCTCTCTGAACACAACTCTTGAAGATGTCGCAAAAATAAAGCAAAATAAAATCTTTTTCTTGGAAAACGAAGATACCTTTGAGTCTTTTAGCGGTTGGAATTGTAATAAAAGATAATGGGGCGAATGGACAAGGAAATCAGTCGTTCCACAGCAAACCGACTGCACAACCGTCCCCAAACATCCACTGATTTAATAGTACTTTCAACACCTCGACTGCTGACTTTGCAATGTGTTGGGGCTCTTTAACATTAACAGGTTTGAATCCCCATTTTAATGCTAGTGATGCAATTTCTCCCGTTCTCCGTACATCAACCTCACTTTAGCCCACGTTCTCCCTGTACTGAAACCGTTTTTGTGAGTTCTACGTTTTGCAGGGGCCCACCCAAAGCACCCCTCAGCTGACATCTCATACATATCATGTGCACAAGCCTAGTGATGTCATCACTAATTGCCAATGACCTTTTTTTCTCAGAAGACTTCCCAAGTACGATACGTAGTAGATTTTAATTACAAAAACTGAAGTGTAAAAAAAAAATGTTTTGTCGTCAATGTTGTTATTGTTGTTTCAAAATATGTTCCTACTTTGTTTGTTTACACCAATTTGACTTTTTTTAAAATTGTTTTTAAATATCGGTACTCAAAGTTTGAAATTGCTTAAAAAAAAAAAAAAAAAAAAAAAAAAAAAAAGGACAGCAATCCTCTGAAATGGTTCTGCTTGGTACTTATCAGTGACAGAGAATGCAAATGGATTCTTATGCACATCTATATTCTCCATTTTGATTGGCTGATGAATCGTCCATTCCCGCTGGGTGTCTTTCATCGCCTAGTAATAGACTTGAAAATGGCTGCCAGCTGGAGTGGGAAACATGCTCTTATCAGCAGGGTTTCCTTAGTGGTTTTTCTTAATCTTCTTTGCAGCTTATTATATAAGCTCTTCATGTTGGTGTGATATTGACCATTCCAGGTGAGGAGTTAAGGACTCACTGAACCCCACGGGTACCGAGGTAGCACAGGCGATGCCTTTAGATTACTTCTTTTGTTTGCTTTTACATTTTTATGAGTTTGGTTAGTTGTAATGGACCTACTGGCCAAACTCAGTTGGGCACTTTACTGAGCTATAATGTCCTCGTATCTAAAGAGGGTTTCACAACTGACTTAGAAGATACAGTTCCAGTGAAATATCACCTGGATTCTTTCAGGCCGAGGTCCTTCTCAGAAGACCTTTCCCATTTTAGGTCATGAGGTCAAAGCTGTATCTAAGATAAACCCAGGTGACGTTCCCTGTAGGGGGGTCACGAGCGTTCATTTCCATGTTTAGAGCTAGCGGCCATCACAGGGAATAGAATAAAAATGTGGTGCTTTCCAAATCCAGATGTGACGAGAGTTTACTTTAACACAGGGATAGTCGGTTGTTGAGGCTGTAGGCTGGTTGTTGTGGAATTGTAGTGCCTGGCAGCTGGAAGGCCAACAGTTGACCACCCCTGATTTAACTCTTTAAGGAACAGATGGGTTTGCAATGTACTGCACACCCCTCTGTTCTTAAAGGGTTAATAATGCTTCCTTTTTAGAAGACTAGCTTTGTTCTACCTATTTAACAAGGAGAAACGCGTCTAGCTTTGTTACACCGTCTTGTTCTATTTTGTCCCTGTCACACACAATGCATGTTCCATGGATCTGAGTACTTAAATCCCATAGACATTAAAGCTGCTTTGTCTAGGATTCTGTCCATCACCCTGTGAGCATCTAACATGTTCCCTGTGACCATTTAATTCCTGTTATCAAAGGGCTGGAGTTCAGCCAGAATAAATCCGAATATATAGTGAGACGTGTCCATTGTCCACACGATCTTCATTGGGGGAAGGAGTTGCTCTTGTATAAAGCTCAGCCCTATAGTAAGACACAGGGTCCTGCTGCTGATGTGCCTCGTTGGTTCATCTAATGAGCACAAGTTGTGAGCTTTAACGAGGTCTTTATTCCCCACTCCAGGAGGAAGATTCACAAATGAGATGGAAATGAGTCTTCTCTTAGGACCTGATTAAAGGGACAGTAAAGTTATCTTTTGAAAATCAGATGTCGTAGTGTTTTTCCTGCTCAGTGAGACAGTGGTCCTCCCAGTGCTGCAGTATGCTTCACTCAGAATTCATCTCAGCTCAAACGGTCACGGACTGGAGTCGCTGTCCATATTACACACTGTATGGAGAACTGTAGTCTGTGGCTCACCCCTTCCATAGAATGCAATAGAATAATGGCCTGGACAACAGGTGAAATGAAGGGGAAATTTGTGGACACTGTTAAAAACATCAATATAAACAATAATGAGTTTGGGTTGAAGCGTCTCTTGCAATGGGAATTTACTTGTTCTACTCAGCAGGAAAACCCATATTGGTTGTTTTTACATGATACAGGTTTACTGCTCCTTTAAACAGAAATGCCCATGTCCCAGGGACAGCAGTTACATAGTGCATTGTAGGAAAGACACAGAGGCTGATGTATTGACAGGCACCAAGGTTAATATGTCTTTTATGTCACAGTTTGAGTGCACAGCCTCCGGTACTCTGGACTCCGGTAATAGATCAGCCTCTGTTCCCTTACCGGCATTTCTTCAGATAATAGCCCCCACCCCATATGATGTCACGCACCAAGAGAATGGCCCCCACCTGTGTGATGTCACTCACCAAGATAATGGGTGTAGTGTGTGAATGGGAAGTCTGCGTCAGTCAGAATTTCTGGGAAGATTTCTGTTAATAATGAAATTCTTTCACCAGAATTGTAACAGCCGTAACACTGACCTTGATGTCGGAGTCCATCGGTCCTCTTGTATCTAAAACACATTAAAGAATAAACACAAAAACGTACTACCCCTCCTCTACCTTTGCCTCTGCCATGTGTACAGAAAATACCCCCCAGTCCTGAACAGGCTGTTACCAGAGTCAGAATGGGGATAAAGAAGAAGAAGGATTGGCTTTTATATGGTCATCTCAAATTAGTACCCAGCCACTGAGTGGGATTGCAGGGTTACACAGTGAACAGAACGTGTCCTGCAGAGTAACCTCACCTCCCAACCAATCAGCATCTAGCTGTACGGGTGACGGATACGTGTAACAGCACTCCTCCAGCTAATCAGTCATTGGCCAGCTGGAGGGGTGATGTCACGTGAATCTGTGATCCCTCCAGCTAGTTTGTCATTGGCCAGCCGGAGGGGTGATGTCACGTGAATCTGTGATCCCTCCAGATAGTTAGTCATTGGCCAGCCGGAGGGGTGATATCATGTGAATCTGTGATCCCTCCAGCTAGTTAGTCATTGGCCAGCCGGAGGGGTGATGTCATGTGAATCTGTGGTCCCTCCAGATAGTTAGTCATTGGCCAGCCGGAGGGGTGATGTCATGTGAATCTGTGGTCCCTCCAGCTAGTCAGTCATTGGCCAGCTGGAGGGATGATGTCATGTGAATCTGTGGTCCCTCCAGCTAGATATTGATTGGCTGGGAGGTGAGATTACTGCAGGGAACCAGACAATCCAGTAAGTGGGATATTATTCAGTAGGGATGTGTCCATATAAAGCCAAACCTGGTTCATTTCTTCCCTCATTGTGGCTGTGCCAACAGCCTGAGCAGAATTAATACTATAATTTAACCTTTTGAGTGCCAGAAGGGTATGTAATGCAGTCCTCTGCAATGCTTTAAACTCCCCACTGGCACTCAAAGGGTTATTTTTATTTATTTAATATACAAGTGGGGATTATGCACTAAGTGGTGATAAGGTGGAGATGACTTCTCCGGTTCCTGTGTTATTCTATATAGTTGATGCACTAAGATCTCTCCCACTTTATTATTATTATCCTTTATTTATATAGCACCATCTAATTCTGCAGCGCTGTACAATAGGGAATAGACATACAGAGGTATTAAATAGTACAATCAGATGTGGAGAACAGAAGGATCATAGTGCCCCCTGCTGGTAGATCTTACAGTCTAGAGGAAGGTGGGTTTGACACAGAAGGATCATAGTGCCCCCTGCTGGTAGATCTTACAGTCTAGCGGAAGGTGGGTTTGACACAGAAGGATCATAGTGCCCCCTGCTGGTGATATATTACAGTCTAGAGGAAGGTAGGTTGGACACAGAAGGGGTAAGTGCTATTGGGTGTAAGTGCCTCCTGACACATGAACTGCCGGTCAGTGGGTGAGTGAGAAGTGCTGGTGAGTGTAGTGGTCCAGGGGAGGGGTGAATCTTGGTGATAACGGTTATGGAGGCAGTTGATAGGCTTCCCTAAAGAGGTGAGTTTTGAAGGAGCATTTGAAGATGCTGTCTGTGCATAGACTTTATCCTCTCTTTATCACTTCTTATATACGGTAACACAGGAACTGGGGAAGATATATCCACTTTATCACTCCTTGTATACGGTAACACAGGAACTGGGGAAGATATATCCACTTTATCACTCCTTATATACGGTAACACAGGAACTGGGGAAGATATATCCACTTTATCACTCCTTGTATACGGTAACACAGGAACTGGGGAAGATATATCCATGTTTTCCCCTCTTTATCACTTCTTATATACAATAACTCACCTCTTTATCACTCCTTATATACAATAACACAGGAACTGGGGAATTTATCTCCATGTTTTCACCTCTTTATCACTCCTTATATACAGTAACACAGGAACTGGGGACGTTATCTCCACTCTATCACCTCTTTATCACTTCTTATATACAGTAACACAGGAACTGGGGAAGTTATCTCCACTTTATCACCTCTTTATCACTCCTTATATACAATAACACAGGAACTGGGGAAGTTATCTCCATGTTTTCCCCTCTTTATCACTCCTTATATACAATAACTCACCTCTTTATCACTCCTTATATACAATAACACAGGAACTGGGGAATTTATCTCCATGTTTTCACCTCTTTATCACTCCTTATATACAGTAACACAGGAACTGGGGACGTTATCTCCACTCTATCACCTCTTTATCACTCCTTATATACAATAACACAAGAAGTGGGGAAGTTATCTCCACTTTATCTCTCCTTATATAAAGTAACACAGGAACTGGGGAAGATATATCCACTTTATCACCTCTTTATCACTCCTTATATACAGTAACACAGGAACTGGGGAATTTATCTCCATGTTTTCCCCTCTTTATCACTCCTTATATACAGTAACACAGGAACTGGGGAAGTTATCTCCACTCTATCACCTATTTATCACACCTTAGTACATAACACCCAAGATGGAGGACAGGACAGCGCTGTGCCTCCAACATGGAGGTCGGTGTTACACTTGTAGTGAATGTGTGAGACATGCTGATTCACTGGAACGTATCACTCCCTGTAAAACCTTTTTAGCCAGAAAGACAAATGTGAAATAATTTTGGGGCAAACCAACCACGCCATAGCTAAAAATGCATATTGTCTAAAAAATGTAAATCTGGCTTTAACCACTGAAATGCTAGAGAGGTCTCTAAGGCACGGTGAGGCAATTCACTGCAAACATCTATCACTGAAGGGGTTAATAAACCTAATGTAAAAGAAAAGTAAACGTGTGATATGAATAAGTGGACATTGTAGAGGTTGTCCTGCCGAGTTCCACTAGATTCACTTCCACCTCCAAGAGCTATTCACATGTTAATAACACTGACATTTATTTTTCCACTGAACAGTTAGCGCCACCTGGTGTCCACCGAGTTACTCTGTTCCATTGTATGGGAGAGGGAAGCCACTGACTGCACTCCTCCATGGAATGTGACTGTAAGCGCTGCACCACTTTGTGTCACATCGACTTGTAATAACTTGTGAATGAATCACCTCACTGTGGGGGGGTACTTATTGTGCCCAGTAGGAAACGACATACAATATATGAGTTTTATTCATAATTAATTTCACTGATCCTCCAAGTCAATGGGAATTTGTATTTCTTCCCTGTGGTACAATGGCAATGTGATGTACCCTGCAGGACATAGTGCTTGTTTATTATGGGATAGCGGATGGCAGTGTAAACAGCTGGCTTGCCCCAGAATTACTCCACTTGTGTCCTGGTGCATATTGCTCTAGGGTACAAATCATAGCTCCCAAGTGAACAGAATTCTACCTGTAATGTGCCATAGGTCATGTCCTGGTGATAATAACCTGAAATAAACAGGACTGGCGTTTAGTGGGTCAGGCGGAAGTTGTTTTTCATCTGAGAATAACGAATTACTGTGAATTTTCCCTGATCTCTGGGGCTCAGTATAGCAGCGCTGGGCCACCTCTCATTTCCATCAACCAATCTGTATCTTCTCTCCCGTCTGTGTCTTCTCTCCTGTCTGTATCTTCTCTCTCTCCTGTGTCTTCTCTCCCTCTTGTCTGTGTCTTCTCTCCCTCCTGTCTGTATCTTCTCTCCCTCTTGTCTGTGTCTTCTCTCCCTCCTGTCTGTGTCTTCTCTCCCTCTTGTCTGTGTCTTCTCTCCCTCCTGTCTGTGTCTTCTCTCCCTCCTGTGTCTTCTCTCCCTCCTGTCTGTATCTTCTCTCCCTCCCGTCTGTATCTTCTCTCCCTCCTGTCTGTATCTTCTCTCCCTTCTGTATCTTCTCTCCCTCCTGTCTGTGTCTTCTCTCCCTCCTGTGTCTTCTCTCCCTCCTGTGTCTTCTCTCCCTCCTGTCTGTATCTTCTCTCCCTCCCGTCTGTATCTTCTCATCCTCCTGTCTGTATCTTCTCTCCCTCCTGTATCTTCTCTCCCTCCTGTCTGTGTCTTCTCTCCCTCCTGTGTCTTCTCTCCCTCCTGTCTGTGTCTTCTCTCCCTCCTGTCTGTGTCTTCTCTCCCTCCTGTGTCTTCTCTCCCTCCTGTGTCTTCTCTCCCTCTTGTGTCTTCTCTCCCTCCTGTCTGTGTCTTCTCTCCCTCCTGTGTCTTCTCTCCCTCCTGTGTCTTCTCTCCCTCCTGTGTCTTCTCTCCCTCTTGTGTCTTCTCTCCCTCCTGTATCTTCTCTCCCTCCTGTGTCTTCTCTCCCTCTTGTGTCTTCTCTCCCTCCTGTATCTTCTCTCCCTCCTGTGTCTTCTCTCCCTCCTGTATCTTCTCTCCCGTCTCTGTAATGTATGTGCGCAGTCCAGTGGTTACATTTACACAATAGTCACTGACAGGAGACACATTACAGATCAGTCAGGAATTCCTTTCTCGGTGCATGAGGGTCATTGGTTGTTTTCCTGTGTGCGCTGCTCAGAATAATCCAGTTGTCAGGGGGGTGAATCCTCCAAAATAAGGCAGGAGAGTCAGACCATGTTCTCCCCGGGTGTTCACAGGGGGGATGAGGGAGTCACCAGCCTGCGCTGAGTCACCCTTGTGCTCTTGTTGGTTGGTTCTCTCTGCTTATCATATTTTGTTGTTTGTGTCCTAAATACCATTTAACCCCTTGTATACCCAAGGGTACTTCAGTGCTTATTGTTCTACGATGCATTTGGAGTTCCATGTGACACACAAGGGATTGAATACATTTCTATCTGTGCAGCAGAGGTTTCTAAGTGTTATATATCATGTATCAGCCTGTTCTTATGTACAAAACTAGTGTCTGACTTATTAACTGTAAGGATGATGGTAATTAAGGCAACGCAGGCACTTCCTCCCCACTCACTGACACTGCTCAGTAATGCATTACCCACTTCCCCTAGCTCTTACTTCCTGTCTTATCCCTACACTACCTCCCCACTCACTGACACTGCTCAGCAATGCATTACCCACCTCCCCTAGCACTGACTTCCTGTCTTATCCCTACATTACCTCCCCACTCACTGACACTGCTCAGCAATGCATTACCCACCTCCCCTAGCACTTACTTCCTGTCTTATCCCTACATTACCTCCCCACTCACTGACACTGCTCAGCAATGCATTACCCACCTCCCCTAGCACTGACTTCCTGTCTTATCCCTACATTACCTCCCCACTCACTGACACTGCTCAGCAATGCATTGCCCACCTCCTCTAGCACTGTCTTCCTGTCTTATCCCTACATTACCTTCCCCACTCACTAACACTGCTCAGCAATGCATTACCCACCTCCCCTAGCACTGACTTCCTGTCTTATCCCTACATTACCTCCCCACTCACTGACACTGCTCAGCAATGCATTACCCACCTCTCCTAGCATTGACTTCCTGTCTTATCCCTACATTACCTTCCCACTCACTGACACTGCTCAGCAATGTATTACCCTCCTCCCCTAGCACAGACTTCCTGTCTTATCCCTACATTACCTCCCCCACTCACTGACAATGCTCAGTAATGCATTACCCACCTCCCCTAGTACTGACTTCCTGTCTTATCCCTACATTACCTCCCCACTCACTGACACTGCTCAGTAATACATTACCCACCTCCCCTAGCACTGACTTCCTGTCTTATCCATACATTACCTCCCCACTCACTGACACTACTCAGCAATGCATTACCCACCTCCCCTAGCACTGACTTCCTGTCTTATCCCTACATTACCTCCTTACTCACTGACACTGCTCAGTAATGTATTACCCACCTCCCCTAGCACTGACTTCCTGTCTTATCCTACATTACCTCCCCACTCACTGACACTGCTCAGCAATGCATTACCCACCTCCCCTAGTACTGACATCCTGTCTTATCCTACATTACCTCCCCCACTCACTGACACTGCTCAGTAATGCATTACCCACCTCCCCTAGTACTGACTTCCTGTCTTATCCTACATTACCTCCCCCACTCACTGACACTGCTCAGTAATGCATTACCCACCTCCCCTAGTACTGACTTCCTATCTTATCCCTACATTACCTCCCCCACTCACTGACACTGCTCAGCAATGCATTACCCACCTCCCCTAGCACTGACTTCCTGTCTTATCCCTACATTACCTTCCCACTCACTGACACTGCTCAGTAATGCATTACCCACCTCCCCTAGTACTGACTTCCTATCTTATCCCTACATTACCTTCCCACTCACTGACACTGCTCAGTAATGCATTACCCACCTCCCCTAGTACTGACTTCCTATCTTATCCCTACATTACCTCCCCCACTCACTGACACTGCTCAGCAATGTATTTCCCACCTCCCCTAGCACTGACTTCCTGTCTTATCCCTACATTACCTCCACACTCACTGACACTGCTCAGTAATGCATTACCCACCTCCCCTAGCACTGACTTCCTGTATTATTCCTACATTACCTCCCCACTCACTGACACTACTCAGCAATGCATTACCCACCTCCCCTAGCACTGACTTCCTGTCTTATCCCTACATTACCTCCCCCACTCACTGACACTGCTCAGTAATGCATTACCCACCTCCCCTAGCACTGACTTCCTGTCTTATCGCTACATTACCTCCCCACTCACTGACATTGCTCAGCAATGCATTACCCATCTCCTGTAGCACTGAAAGGGTTATGTGTCAGTGAGTGAGGAAGGTAACATGGGTTAAGACAAGATGTGCGTTCACTTCCTTAATTACCATCATTAATACAACTAAATAACTCAAACACTCGTTTTTTTAAATAAAAATGTCTAATACAATGTATGGCCGTGGTGAAATCTCTATCAGTATCTCCAGAGTTTATTTTAGGTGACTATGTCCCTCTCAGGAAGGATAAACTGACCATCCAAACACAACAGCCAACTGTCCAGTCCGTCTCACCGTAACTGTCCTTGTGGGATTTTGTTTACAGACAAACTGAGACCTGAACCGCGACTTGGAAGCCTCCTCGGGCTTTGGCCTTTAGGTTTCTGTAAATAAAGAGTTATTAGCCAAAAAGCTGTGTCCATCATTGTTCTGTTGGACCTCACAGCTCCTTGCCTTCCTGACCTGTGTGAAGAGGGTCCGACTGTCTCACCAGCATTTTCCAATTAGATCATGGAAGGATGTGGAATGGACACGTCATATTGGACTATGGTGGACAAGACTGGACTATGCACAGGACAAAGACTGGACTTCCTTGTAAGTCGCCCACTTCCCTGCACTGGAATGACTTCCTCTTCCTTAGAGTATTCCTGCTGATGTCTCCTCTTTATTACTTTGTCTCCCAACTGTACACATGGTATATAACTGCTGATGTCCTCTCTTTATTAATTTGTCTCCCACCTGTACACACCATGACAAGCAATGGTATATAAAGCCAACACTGTGACGCCCACTCGCCTGTCGCTTCTTCCCAGGAACATTGTGTCCCCCTGGGAAACTGACCAGATCTTGTCAATAGCTGAAATAAATACTTTGGTTATAAAAGAAAAGTTTTGTGGTGTGTGTGCCGGGGATGGGGGTGATGTGGTGTGTGTGCTGGGGATGGGGGTGAAGTGGTGTGTGTGCCGGGATGGGGGTGATGTGGTGTGTGTGCCGGGGATAGGGGTGAAGTGGTGTGTGTGCCGGGGATAGGGGTGAAGTGGTGTAGGGATAGGGGGTGAAGTGGTGTTTGTGCTGGGGATGGGGGTGAAGTGGTGTGTGTGCCGGGGATGGGGGTGAAGTGGTGTGTGTGCCGGGATGGGGGTGAAGTGGTGTGTGTGCCGGAATGGGGGTGAAGTGGTGTGTGTGCCGGGGATGGGGGTGAAGTGGTGTGTGTGCCGGCGATGGGGGTGATGTGGTGTGTGTGCTGGGGATAGCGGTGAAGTGGTGTGTGTGCTGGGGATGGGGGTGAAGTGGTGTTTGTGCCGGGGATGGGGGTGAAGTGGTGTGTGTGCCGGGGATGGGGGTGATGTGGTGTGTGTGCCGGGGATGGGGGTGAAGTGGTGTGTGCCGGGATGGGGGTGAAGTGGTGTGTGTGCTGGGGATGGGGGTGAAGTGGTGTGTGTGCCGGGGATGGGGGTGAAGTGGTGTGTGTGCTGGGGATGGGGGTGAAGTGGTGTGTGTGCCGGGGATGGGGGTGAAGTGGTGTGTGTGCCGGGGATGGGGGTGAAGTGGTGTGTGTGCCGGGGATGGGGGTGAAGTGGTGTGTGTGCCTGGGATGGGGGTGATGTGGTGTGTGTGCCGGGGATGGGGGTGAAGTGGTGTGTGTGCCGGGGATGGGGGTGAAGTGGTGTGTGTGCCGGGGATGGGGGTGAAGTGGTGTGTGTGCCGGGATGGGGGGTGAAGTGGTGTGTGTGCCGGGGATGGGGGTGAAGTGGTGTGTGTGCCGGGGATGGGGATAAAGTGGTGTGTGTGCCGGGGATGGGGGTGAAGTGGTGTTTGTGCCGGGGATAGCGGTGAAGTGGTGTGTGTGCTGGGGATGGGGGTGAAGTGGTGTGTGTGCCGGGGATGGGGTGAAGTGGTGTGTGCGCCGGGATGGGGGTGAAGTGGTGTGCGTGCCGGGGATGGGGATAAAGTGGTGTTTGTGCCGGGGATAGCGGTGAAGTGGTGTGTGTGCCGGGATAGCGGTGAAGTGGTGTGTGTGCCGGGGATGGGGGTGAAGTGGTGTGTGTGCCGGGGATGGGGGTGAAGTGCTGTGTGCGCCGGGATGGGGGGTGAAGAGGTGTGTGTGCCGGGGATGGGGATAAAGTGGTGTGTGTGCCGGGGATGGGGGTGAAGTGGTGTTTGTGCCGGGGATAGCGGTGAAGTGGTGTGTGTGCCGGGGATGGGGGTGAAGTGGTGTGTGTGCCGGGGATGGGGTGAAGTGGTGTGTGCGCCGGGATGGGGGTGAAGTGGTGTGCGTGCCGGGGATGGGGATAAAGTGGTGTTTGTGCCGGGGATAGCGGTGAAGTGGTGTGTGTGCCGGGATAGCGGTGAAGTGGTGTGTGTGCCGGGGATAGCGGTGAAGTGGTGTGCGTGCCGGGGATGGGGGTGAAGTGGTGTGTGTGCCGGGGATGGGGGTGAAGTGGTGTGTGTGCTGGGGATGGGGGTGAAGTGGTGTGTGTGCTGGGGATGGGGGTGAAGTGGTGTGTATGCCTGGGATGGGGGTGAAGTGGTGTGTATGCCTGGGATGGGGGTGAAGTGGTGTGTGTGCCTGGGATGGGGGTGAAGTGGTGTGTGTGCTGGGGATGGGGGTGAAGTGGTGTGTGTGCCGGGGATGGGGGTGAAGTGGTGTGTATGCCTGGGATGGGGGTGAAGTGGTGTGTATGCCTGTTATGGGGATGAAGTGGTGTGTGTGCCGGGGATGGGGGTGAAGTGGTGTGTGTGCTGGGGATAGCGGTGAAGTGGTGTGTGTGCCTGGGATGGGGGTGAAGTGGTGTGTGTGCTGGGGATGGGGGTGAAGTGGTGTGTGTGCCGGGATGGGGGTGAAGTGGTGTGTGTGCCGGGGATGGGGGTGAAGTGGTGTGTGTGCCGGGGATGGGGGTGATGTGGTGTGTGTGCTGGGGATGGGGGTGAAGTGGTGTGTGTGCCGGGATGGGGGTGATGTGGTGTGTGTGCCGGGGATAGGGGTGAAGTGGTGTGTGTGCCGGGGATAGGGGTGAAGTGGTGTAGGGATAGGGGGTGAAGTGGTGTTTGTGCTGGAGATGGGGGTGAAGTGGTGTGTGTGCCGGGGATGGGGGTGAAGTGGTGTGTGTGCCGGGATGGGGGTGAAGTGGTGTGTGTGCCGGAATGGGGGTGAAGTGGTGTGTGTGCCGGGGATGGGGGTGAAGTGGTGTGTGTGCTGGGGATGGGGGTGAAGTGGTGTGTGTGCCGAGGATGGGGGTGAAGTGGTGTGTGTGTCGGCGATGGGGGTGATGTGGTGTGTGTGCTGGGGATAGCGGTGAAGTGGTGTGTGTGCTGGGGATGGGGGTGAAGTGGTGTTTGTGCCGGGGATGGGGGTGAAGTGGTGTGTGTGCCGGGGATGGGGGTGATGTGGTGTGTGTGCCGGGGATGGGGGTGAAGTGGTGTGTGCCGGGATGGGGGTGAAGTGGTGTGTGTGCTGGGGATGGGGGTGAAGTGGTGTGTGTGCCGGGGATGGGGGTGAAGTGGTGTGTGTGCTGGGGATGGGGGTGAAGTGGTGTGTGTGCCGGGGATGGGGGTGAAGTGGTGTGTGTGCTGGGGATGGGGGTGAAGTGGTGTGTGTGCCGGGGATGGGGGTGAAGTGGTGTGTGTGCCTGGGATGGGGGTGATGTGGTGTGTGTGCCGGGGATGGGGGTGAAGTGGTGTGTGTGCCGGGGATGGGGGTGAAGTGGTGTGTGTGCCGGGGATGGGGGTGAAGTGGTGTGTGTGCCAGGGATGGGGGTGAAGTGGTGTTTGTGCCGGGGATAGCGGTGAAGTGGTGTGTGTGCCGGGGATGGGGGTGAAGTGGTGTGTGTGCCGGGGATGGGGTGAAGTGGTGTGTGCGCCGGGATGGGGGTGAAGTGGTGTGCGTGCCGGGGATGGGGATAAAGTGGTGTTTGTGCCGGGGATAGCGGTGAAGTGGTGTGTGTGCCGGGATAGCGGTGAAGTGGTGTGTGTGCCGGGGATAGCGGTGAAGTGGTGTGCGTGCCGGGGATGGGGGTGAAGTGGTGTGTGTGCCGGGGATGGGGGTGAAGTGGTGTGTGTGCTGGGGATGGGGGTGAAGTGGTGTGTGTGCTGGGGATGGGGGTGAAGTGGTGTGTATGCCTGGGATGGGGGTGAAGTGGTGTGTGTGCCTGGGATGGGGGTGAAGTGGTGTGTGTGCCTGGGATGGGGGTGAAGTGGTGTGTGTGCTGGGGATGGGGGTGAAGTGGTGTGTGTGCCGGGGATGGGGGTGAAGTGGTGTGTATGCCTGGGATGGGGGTGAAGTGGTGTGTATGCCTGTTATGGGGATGAAGTGGTGTGTGTGCCGGGGATGGGGGTGAAGTGGTGTGTGTGCTGGGGATAGCGGTGAAGTGGTGTGTGTGCCTGGGATGGGGGTGAAGTGGTGTGTGTGCCGGGGATGGGGGTGAAGTGGTGTGTGTGCCGGGGATGGGGGTGAAGTGGTGTGTGTGCCTGGGATGGGGGTGAAGTGGTGTGTGTGCCAGGGATGGGGGTGAAGTGGTGTGTGTGCCGGGGATGGGGGTGAAGTGGTGTCTGTGCCTGGGATGGGGGTGAAGTGATGTGTGTGCTGGGGATGGGGGTGAAGTGGTGTGTGTGCCGGGGATGGGGGTGAAGTGGTGTGTGTGCTGGGGATGGGGGTGAAGTAGTGTGTGTGCCGGGGATGGGGGTGAAGTGGTGTGTGTGCCTGGGATGGGGGTGAAGTGGTGTGTGTGCTGGGGATGGGGGTGAAGTGGTGTGTGTGCCGGGGATGGGGGTGAAGTGGTGTGTGTGCCGGGGATGGGGGTGAAGTGGTGTGTGTGCCGGGGATGGGGGTGAAGTGGTGTGTGTGCCGGGGATGGGGGTGAAGTGGTGTGTGTGCCGGGGATAGCGGTGAAGTGGTGTGTGTGCCGGGGATGGGGGTGAAGTGGTGTGTGTGCCGGGGATGGGGGTGAAGTGGTGTGTGTGCCGGGGATGGGGGTGAAGTGGTGTGTGTGCCGGGGATGGGGGTGAAGTGGTGTGTGTGCCGGGGATGGGGGTGAAGTGGTGTGTGTGCCGGGGATAGCGGTGAAGTGGTGTGTGTGCCGGGGATGGGGGTGAAGTGGTGTGTGTGCCGGGGATGGGGGTGAAGTGGTGTGTGTGCCGGGGATGGGGGTGAAGTGGTGTTTGTGCCGGGGATAGTGGTGACGTGGTGTGTGTGCCGGGGATGGGGGTGAAGTGGTGTTTGTGCCGGGGATAGTGGTGACGTGGTGTGTGTGCCGGGGATGGGGGTGAAGTGGTGTTTGTGCCGGGGATGGGGGTGAAGTGGTGTTTGTGCCGGGATGGGGATGAAGTGGTGTGTGTGCCTGGGATGGGGTGAAGTGGTGTGTGTGCCTGGGATAAAGGTGATGTGGTTTGTGTGCCGGGGATGGGGGTGATGTGGGGTGCGTGCCGGGGATGGGGGAGATGTGGTGTGTGTGCCGGGGATGGGGGAGATGTGGTGTATGTGCCGGGGATGTGGGTGAAGTGGTGTGTGTGTCAGGGATAGGGGTCAAGTGGTGTGCGTGCCGGGGTTGGGGGTGAGGTGGTGTGGGTGCCTGGGATGGGGGTGAAGTGCCAGGAATGGGGGGTGAAGTGGTGTACGTCCTGGAGATGGGGGTGAAGTGGTGCGCGTGCCGGAGATGGGGGTGAGGTGGTGTGGGTGCCTGGGATGGAGGTGAAGTGGTGCGCGTGCCGGAGATGGGGGTGAGGTGGTGTGTGTGCCAGGGATAGGGGTGAGGTGGTGTGCGTGCCAGGGATTGGGGTGAAGTGGTCTGCATGCCGGGGTTGGGGGTGAGGTGGTGTGGGTGCCTGGGATGGGGGTGAAGTGTCGGAGATGGTGGTGAAGTGCCTGGGATGGGGGTGAAGTGCCGGGGATTGGGGATGAAGTGGTGTGTGTGCCTGGGATGGGGTGAAGTGGTGTGTGTGCCTGGGATAAAGGTGATGTGGTTTGTGTGCCGGGGATGGGGGTGATGTGGGGTGCGTGCCGGGGATGGGGGAGATGTGGTGTGTGTGCCGGGGATGGGGGAGATGTGGTGTATGTGCCGGGGATGTGGGTGAAGTGGTGTGTGTGTCAGGGATAGGGGTCAAGTGGTGTGCGTGCCGGGGTTGGGGGTGAGGTGGTGTGGGTCCCTGGGATGGGGGTGAAGTGCCAGGAATGGGGGGTGAAGTGGTGTACGTCCTGGAGATGGGGGTGAAGTGGTGCGCGTGCCGGAGATGGGGGTGAGGTGGTGTGGGTGCCTGGGATGGAGGTGAAGTGGTGCGCGTGCCGGAGATGGGGGTGAGGTGGTGTGTGTGCCAGGGATAGGGGTGAGGTGGTGTGCGTGCCAGGGATTGGGGTGAAGTGGTCTGCATGCCGGGGTTGGGGGTGAGGTGGTGTGGGTGCCTGGGATGGGGGTGAAGTGTCGGAGATGGTGGTGAAGTGCCTGGGATGGGGGTGAAGTGCCGGGGATGGGGGGTGAAGTGGTGTGCGTGCCTGGGATGTGGGTGAACTGGTGTGCGTGCCAGGGATGTTGGTGAGGTGGTGTGCATGCCTGGGATGGGGGTGAGGTGGTGTGCGTGCCTGGGATGGGGGTGAAGTGTTGTGCGTGCCGGGGATGGGGGTGAAGTGCAGGAGATAATGGTGAAGTGGTGTGCGTGCCTGGGATGGGGGTGAAGTGGTGTGTGGGATGGGGGTGAAGTGCCGGAGATGGGGGTGAAGTGCCGGAGATGGGGGTGAAGTGGTGTGCGTGCCAGGGATGGGGGTGATGTTCCAGAGATGGTAGTAAAGTGGTGTGTGTGGCGGGGATGGGGGTGAAGTGCCGGAGATGGGGTGGAAGTGCCAGGGATGGGGGTGAAGTGGTGTGGGTGGCGGGGATGGGAGTGAAGTGCCGGAGATGGGGGTGAAGTGGTGTGTGTGGCGGGGATGGGGGTGAAATGCCGGAGATGGGGTGGAAGTGCCAGGGATGGGGGTGAAGTGGTGTGGGTGGCGGGGATGGGAGTGAAGTGCCGGAGATGGGGGTGAAGTGGTGTGCGTGCCAGGGATGGGGGTGAAGTTCTGGATATGGGGGTGATGTTACGGAGATGGTGATGAAGTGGTGTGCGTGGCGGGGATGGGGGTGAAGTGCCAGAGATGGGGTTGAAGTGCCAGGGATGGGGTGAAGTGGTGTGGGTGGCGGGGATGGGAGTGAAGTGCCGGAGATGGGGGTGAAGTGGTGTGCGTGCTGGAGATAGGGGTGAAGTGCCAGGGATGGGGGTGAAGTGGTGTGCGTGCCGGGGATGAGGGTGAAGATGCAGTGGGGGTGAAGATGTTGTGTGTACTGGGACTTGGGCCAAACCAACTTCATCTCAGTCACCAATTTTCCATCCTATATAATGTTCTATATAATAAAACGCTAGGATGTTTGTCCGATGCAGTCATGATCAGTAGAGACTGCCTGACGCACAGAATGCTGTGAGATGTAGGAATGCTGGGAGGTGCAGGAATGTTGGGAGTACAGAATGCTGGGAGGTGTCGGAATGTTGGGAGCACAGAATGCTGAGAGGTGTAGGGATGCTGGGTGGTGTAGGAATACTGGGAGGTGAATGAATGCTGGGAGGTGTAGGAGTGCTGGGAGGTTTAGGAATGCTGGTAGGTGTAGGAATGTTGGGAGTACAGAATTGTTGGTGTAGGAAAGTTGGGAGCACAGAATGCTGGGAGGTGTAGGAATACTGGAAGGTGAATGAATGCTGGGAGGTGTAGGAGTGCTGGGAGTTGTAGGAATGCTGGGAGCACAGAATGCTGGGAGGTGAAGGAATGCTGGGAGGTGTCGGACTGCTGGGAGCACAGAATGCTGGGAGGTGTAGGAATGTTGGCAGTACAGAATACTGGGAGCACAGAATGCTGGGAGGTGTAGGAATACTGGGAAGTGTAGGAATGCTGGGAGCACAGAATGCTTGGAGGTGTAGGAAAACTGGGAGGTGTAGGAATGCTGGGAGGTGTAGGAATGCTGGAAGCACAGAATGCTGGGAGGTGTAGGAATGCAGGGAGCAAGGAATGCTGGGAGGTGTACGAATGGTGGGAGCACAAAATGCTGGGAAATGTAGGAATACTGGGAGCATAGAATGCTGGGAGGTGTAGGAATGCTGGGAGGTGTGGGAATACTGGGAGTACGGAATGCTGGGAGGTGTAGGAATGCTGGGAGGTATAGGAATGCTGGGAGGTGTAGGAATGCTGGGAGCATGGAATGCTGGGAGGGGTAGGAATACTGGGAGGTGCAGGAATGCTGGGAGGTGTAGAAATGCTGGGAGGTGTAGGAGTGCTGGGAGGTGTAGGAATGCTGGGAGGTGTAGAAATGCTGGGAGGTGTAGAAATGCTGGGAGGTGTAGGAGTGCTGGGAGGTGTAGGAATGCTGGGAGGTGTAGGAGTGCTGGGAGGTGTAGGAATGCAGGGAGGTGTAGAAATGCTGGGAGGTGTAGGAGTGCTGGGAGGTGTAGGAATGCTGGGAGGTGTAGAAATGCTGGGAGGTATAGGAATACTGGGAGGTGTAGGAATGCTGGGAGGTGTAGGAGTGCTGGGAGGTGTAGGAATACTGGGAGGTGTAGGAATGCTGGGAGGTGTAGGAATACTGGGAGGTGTAGGAGTGCTGGGAGATGTAGGAGTGCTGGGAGGTGTACGAGTGCTGGGAGCATGGAAAGCTGGGAGGTGTAGGAATACTGGGAGATGTAGGAATGCTGGGAGATGTAGGAATACTGGGAGGTGTAGAAATGCTGGGAGGTGTAGGAGTGCTGGGAGGTGTAGGAATACTGGGAGGTGTAGGAATACTGGGAGGTGTAGGAATACTGGGAGGTGTAGAAGTGCTGGGAGGTGTAGGAGTGCTGGGAGGTGTAGGAATGCTGGGAGGTGTAGGAGTGCTGGGAGGTGTAGGAATGCTGGGAGGTGTAGGAGTGCTGGGAGGTGTAGGAATGCTGGGAGGTGTAGGAGTGCTGGGAGGTGTAGGAATGCTGGGAGGTGTAGGAATACTGGGAGGTGTAGGAATGCTGGGAGGTGTAGGAATGCTGGGAGGTGTAGGAGTGCTGGGAGGTGTAGGAGTGCTGGGAGGTGTAGGAATGCTGGGAGGTGTAGGAGTGCTGGGAGGTGTAGGAATGCTGGGAGGTGTAGGAGTGCTGGGAGGTGTAGGAATGCTGGGAGGTGTAGGAATGCTGGGAGGTGTAGGAATGCTGGGAGGTGTAGGAGTGCTGGGAGGTGTAGGAATGCTGGGAGGTGTAGGAGTGCTGGGAGGTGTAGGAATGCTGGGAGGTGTAGGAATACTGGGAGGTGTAGGAGTACTGGGAGGTGTAGGAGTTCTGGGAGGTGTAGGAATGCTGGGAGGTGTAGAAATGCTGGGAGGTGTAGGAATGCTGGGAGGTGTAGGAGTGCTGGGAGGTGTAGGAATGCAGGGAGGTGTAGGAGTGCTGGGAGGTGTAGGAATGCTGGGAGGTGTAGGAATACTGGGAGGTGTAGGAATGCAGGGAGGTGTAGGAGTGCTGGGAGGTGTAGGAATGCTGGGAGGTGTAGGAATGCTGGGAGGTGTAGAAATGCTGGGAGGTGTAGGAGTGCTGGGAGGTGTAGGAATGCTGGGAGGTGTAGGAGTGCTGGGAGGTGTAGGAATGCAGGGAGGTGTAGGAGTGCTGGGAGGTGTAGGAATGCTGGGAGGTGTAGGAGTGCTGGGAGGTGTAGGAATGCTGGGAGGTGTAGGAATACTGGGAGGTGTAGGAGTGCTGGGAGGTGTAGGAATGCTGGGAGGTGTAGGAGTGCTGGGAGGTGTAGGAATGCTGGGAGGTGTAGGAATGCTGGGAGCACAGAATACTGGGAGGTGTAGGAATGCTGGGAGGTGTAGGAATGCTGGGAGATGTAGGAATACTGGGAGATGTAGGAGTGCTGGGAGGTGTAGGAATGCTGGGAGGTGTAGGAATGCTGGGAGATGTAGGAATACTGGGAGATGTAGGAATGCTGGGAGGTGTAGGAATACTGGGAGGTATATGAATGCTGGGAGGTGTAGGAGTGCTGAGAGATATAGGAATGCTGGGAGGTGTAGGAATGCTGGGAGGTGTAGGAATACTGAGAGATATAGGAATGCTGGGAGGTGTAGGAATGGTGGGAGGTGTAGGAATGCTGGGTAGTCTCTACAGTGCATGACTGCATCATGTGCACCGCCAGTGAGGCAGCGGCAATATGCAGAACAGGACCGGCCTCTTAACCCTTTGAGTCCCAGAGGGGTACGCAACACATTGCAAAACATTGCGTTGTGTACCCCTCTGGCAGTCAAAGGGTTAACATCACCCGGACCTTGGCCCATGTACATGGGTTTTACACTAGTTCATTTATATTGCGCTTTAACGTCTTGAATGCGTCTCAAAGTGTTGGAGATCTCTCTGGCATTCAATGGGTTAAACTACTGATTAAAATCAAAGGGAAGTTGTCCTGGATGAAGCAGTTGGTGTGTCCCCTAATTTGCTCCATTTTATCCTTCTGTGTATGGTCTTAGAACAGGGATGCACAATAGGTGTCTCTCCAGCTGGTCTCATTGTGGAATGATGGGAAATGTAGGGGGAGATGCACTAAGGAGTGAAAAAGAGGTGATAATAAGGAGATGACTTCTCCAGTGATATCACTTCTCCAGTTCCTGTGTTATTATCTGGATCCCATGCACTAAGACTTCTCCTACTTATGAGATCTTAGTGAATAGGTTCTATACAATAACACAGGAACCGGGGAAGTGATCGCCTCTTTATCACCCCTTAGTGAATAGGTTCTATACAATAACACAGGAACCGGGGAAGTTATCACCTCTTTATCACCCCTTAGTGAATAGGTTCTATATAATAACACAGGAACCGGGGAAGTTATCACCTCTTTATCACCCCTTAGTGAATAGGTTCTATACAATAACACAGGAACCGGGGAAGTGATCACCTCTTTATCACCCCTTAGTGAATAGGTTCTATACAATAACACAGGAACCGGAGAAGTGATTTCCTCTTTATCACCCTTAGTGAATAGGTTCTATACAATAACACAGGAACCGGAGAAGTGATCACCTCTTTATCACCCCTTAGTGAATAGGTTCTATACAATAACACAGGAACCGGGGAAGTGATCACCTCTTTATCACCCCTTAGTGAATAGGTTCTATACAATAACACAGGAACCGGGGAAGTGATCACCTCTTTATCACCTCTTAGTGAATAGGTTCTATACAATAACACAGGAACCGGAGAAGTGATCACCTCTGTATCACCCCTTAGTGAATAGGTTCTATACAATAACACAGGAACCGGGGAAGTGATCACCTCTTTATCACCCCTTAGTGAATAGGTTCTATACAATAACACAGGAACCGGGGAAGTGATCACCTCTTTATCACCCCTTAGTGAATAGGTTCTATACAATAACACAGGAACCGGGGAAGTGATCACCTCTTTATCACCTCTAAGTGAATAGGTTCTATACAATAACACAGGAACCGGGGAAGTGATCACCTCTTTATCACCCCTTAGTGAATAGGTTCTATACAATATCACAGGAACTGGAGAAGTGATCACCTCTTTATCACCCCTTAGTGAAAAGGTTCTATACAATAACACAGGAACTGGGGAAGTGATCTCCTCTTTATCACCCCTTAGTGAATAGGTTCTATACAATAACACAGGAACCGGGGAAGTGATCTCCTCTGTATCACCCCTTAGTGAATAGGTTCTATACAATAACACAGGAACCGGGGAAGTGATCACCTCTTTATCACCTCTTAGTGAATAGGTTCTATACAATAACACAGGAACCAGGGAAGTGATCACCTCTTTATCACCCCTTAGTGAATAGGTTCTATACAATAACACAGGAACCGGGGAAGTGATCACCTCTTTATCACCTCTTAGTGAATAGGTTCTATACAATAACACAGGAACCAGGGAAGTGATCACCTCTTTATCACCCCTTAGTGAATAGGTTCTATACAATAACACAGGAACCGGGGAAGTGATCACCTCTTTATCACCCCTTAGTGAATAGGTTCTATACAATAACACAGGAACCGGGGAAGTGATCACCTCTTTATCACCCCTTAGTGAATAGGTTCTATACAATAACACAGGAACCGGGGAAGTGATCACCTCTTTATCACCCTTAGTGAATAGGTTCTATACAATAACACAGGAACCAGAGAAGTGATCACCTCTTTATCACCCTTAGTGAATAGGTTCTATACAATAACACAGAACCGGGGAAGTGATCACCTCTTTATCACCTCTTAGTGAATAGGTTCTATACAATAACACAGGAACCGGGGAAGTGATCACCTCTTTATCACCCTTAGTGAATAGGTTCTATACAATAACACAGGAACCAGAGAAGTGATCACCTCTTTATCACCCTTAGTGAATAGGTTCTATACAATAACACAGGAACCAGAGAAGTGATCACCTCTTTATCACCCCTTAGTGAATAGGTTCTATACAATAACACAGGAACCGGGGAAGTGATCACCTCTTTATCACCCCTTAGTGAATAGGTTCTATACAATAACACAGGAACCGGGGAAGTGATTTCCTCTTTATCACCCCTTAGTGAATAGGTTCTATACAATAACACAGGAACCGGGGAAGTTATCACCTCTTTATCACCTCTTAGTGAATAGGTTCTATACAATAACACAGGAACCGGAGAAGTGATCACCTCTTTATCACCCTTAGTGAATAGGTTCTATACAATAACACAGGAACCAGAGAAGTGATCACCTCTTTATCACCCCTTAGTGAATAGGTTCTATACAATAACACAGGAACCGGGGAAGTGATCACCTCTTTATCACCCCTTAGTGAATAGGTTCTATACAATAACACAGGAACCGGGGAAGTGATCACCTCTTTATCACCCCTTAGTGAATATGTTCTATACAATAACACAGGAACTGGAGAAGTGATCACCTCTGTATCACCCCTTAGTGAATAGGTTTTATACAATAACACAGGAACCGGGGAAGTGATCACCTCTTTATCACCCCTTAGTGAATAGGTTCTATACAATAACACAGGAACCGGGGAAGTGATCACCTCTTTATCACCCCTTAGTGAATAGGTTCTATACAATAACACAGGAACGGGAGAAGTGATCACCTCTGTATCACCCCTTAGTGAATAGGTTCTATACAATAACACAGGAACCGGGGAAGTGATCACCTCTTTATCACCCCTTAGTGAATAGGTTCTATACAATAACACAGGAACCGGGGAAGTGATCGCCTCTTTATCACCCCTTAGTGAATAGGTTCTATACAATATCACAGGAACTGGAGAAGTGATCACCTCTTTATCACCCCTTAGTGAATAGGTTCTATACAATAACACAGGAACTGGGGAAGTGATCACCTCTTTATCACCCCTTAATGAATAGGTTCTATACAATAACACAGGAACCGGGGAAGTGATCTCCTCTGTATCACCCCTTAGTGAATAGGTTCTATACAATAACACAGGAACCGGGGAAGTGATCACCTCTTTATCACCTCTTAGTGAATAGGTTCTATACAATAACACAGGAACCAGGGAAGTGATCACCTCTTTATCACCCCTTAGTGAATAGGTTCTATACAATAACACAGGAACCGGGGAAGTGATCACCTCTTTATCACCTCTTAGTGAATAGGTTCTATACAATAACACAGGAACCGGGGAAGTGATCACCTCTTTATCACCCTTAGTGAATAGGTTCTATACAATAACACAGGAACCAGAGAAGTGATCACCTCTTTATCACCCCTTAGTGAATAGGTTCTATACAATAACACAGGAACCGGGGAAGTGATCACCTCTTTATCACCCCTTAGTGAATAGGTTCTATACAATAACACAGGAACTGGGGAAGTGACCACCTCTTTATCACCTCTTAGTGAATAGGTTCTATACAATAACACAGGAACCGGGGAAGTGATTTCCTCTTTATCACCCCTTAGTGAAAAGGTTCTATACAATAACACAGGAACCGGGGAAGTGATCACCTCTTTATCACCCCTTAGTGAATAGGTTCTATACAATAACACAGGAACCGGGGAAGTGATCACCTCTTTATCACCCCTTAGTGAATATGTTCTATACAATAACACAGGAACTGGAGAAGTGATCACCTCTGTATCACCCCTTAGTGAATAGGTTTTATACAATAACACAGGAACCGGGGAAGTGATCACCTCTTTATCACCCCTTAGTGAATAGGTTCTATACAATAACACAGGAACCGGGGAAGTGATCACCTCTTTATCACCCCTTAGTGAATAGGTTCTATACAATAACACAGGAACGGGAGAAGTGATCACCTCTGTATCACCCCTTAGTGAATAGGTTCTATACAATAACACAGGAACCGGGGAAGTGATCACCTCTTTATCACCCCTTAGTGAATAGGTTCTATACAATAACACAGGAACCGGGGAAGTGATCGCCTCTTTATCACCCCTTAGTGAATAGGTTCTATACAATATCACAGGAACTGGAGAAGTGATCACCTCTTTATCACCCCTTAGTGAATAGGTTCTATACAATAACACAGGAACTGGGGAAGTGATCACCTCTTTATCACCCCTTAATGAATAGGTTCTATACAATAACACAGGAACCGGGGAAGTGATCTCCTCTGTATCACCCCTTAGTGAATAGGTTCTATACAATAACACAGGAACCGGGGAAGTGATCACCTCTTTATCACCTCTTAGTGAATAGGTTCTATACAATAACACAGGAACCAGGGAAGTGATCACCTCTTTATCACCCCTTAGTGAATAGGTTCTATACAATAACACAGGAACCGGGGAAGTGATCACCTCTTTATCACCTCTTAGTGAATAGGTTCTATACAATAACACAGGAACCGGGGAAGTGATCACCTCTTTATCACCCTTAGTGAATAGGTTCTATACAATAACACAGGAACCAGAGAAGTGATCACCTCTTTATCACCCCTTAGTGAATAGGTTCTATACAATAACACAGGAACCGGGGAAGTGATCACCTCTTTATCACCCCTTAGTGAATAGGTTCTATACAATAACACAGGAACTGGGGAAGTGACCACCTCTTTATCACCTCTTAGTGAATAGGTTCTATACAATAACACAGGAACCGGGGAAGTGATTTCCTCTTTATCACCCCTTAGTGAAAAGGTTCTATACAATAACACAGGAACCGGGGAAGTGATCACCTCTTTATCACCCCTTAGTGAATAGGTTCTATACAATAACACAGGAACCGGGGAAGTGATCACCTCTTTATCACCCCTTAGTGAATAGGTTCTATACAATAACACAGGAACCGGGGAAGTGATCACCTCTTTATCACCCCTTAGTGAATAGGTTCTATACAATAACACAGGAACCAGAGAAGTGATCACCTCTTTATCACCCCTTAGTGAATAGGTTCTATACAATATCACAGGAACCGGGGAAGTGATCACCTCTTTATCACCCCTTAGTGAATAGGTTCTATACAATAACACAGGAACCGGGGAAGTGATCACCTCTTTATCACCTCTTAGTGAATAGGTTCTATACAATAACACAGGAACCGGGGAAGTGATCACCTCTTTATCACCTCTTAGTGAATAGGTTCTATACAATAACACAGGAACTGGAGAAGTGATCACCTCTTTATCACCCCTTAGTGAATAGGTTCTATACAATAACACAGGAACCGGGGAAGTGATCACCTCTTTATCACCCCTTAGTGAATAGGTTCTATACAATAACACAGGAACCGGGGAAGTGATCACCTCTTTGTCACCCCTTAGTGAATAGGTTCTATACAATAAAACAGGAACCGGGGAAGTTATCACCTCTTTATCACCCCTTAGTGAATAGGTTCTATACAATAACACAGGAACCGGGGAAGTTATCACCTCTTTATCACCCCTTAGTGAATAGGTTCTATACAATAACACAGGAACCGGGGAAGTTATCACCTCTTTATCACCCCTTAGTGAATAGGTTCTATACAATAACACAGGAACCGGGGAAGTGATCACCTCTTTATCACCCCTTAGTGAATAGGTTCTATACAATAACACAGGAACCGGAGAAGTGATCACCTCTTTATCACCCCTTAGTGAATAGGTTCTATACAATAACACAGGAACCAGAGAAGTGATCACCTCTTTATCACCCCTTAGTGAATAGGTTCTATACAATAACACAGGAACCGGGGAAGTTATCATCTCTTTATCAC
>CM074724.1:403719707-403759707 GCA_037306005.1 Rhinophrynus dorsalis | reverse complement strand
CTCCAGATAGATTTGTTCCATCATCTTGATCAGAAGGCTGAAGTTCAGCTTAGTTTTTAGTATTTTATTATTTTTACTTAGAAGATATGGGGTGTCAAAATTCCCCCATTAGGTGGATTACCATTACTGGCTTCCCCTGGGGGACTGCTCAGTTTACAGGAGCTGCACCTTGAAGGTCCAGACCTCAGCTCTCTCGGTCTTTTTCCAGAGACGCATTGCCTTGTTACTGGATGCCAAAGTTTTCTTTCATGGTGTTGCTCATGCTTTGCCTACCTACAAGGCTCGCACTCCCCAGTGGGACCCAAACTTGCTTCTGGGAGTCCTGCGGTGGCCTCCTTCTGAGTCTTTGGCTACCATTCCTCTTCATCTTCTGACGTAGAAGGTGGTTTCTGTCTGCTGAGTTGCAGGCTTTGTTCTGCAAACTGCCCTTCCTGGTGTTTCACAAGGATAAGGCTGTTCTCAGTACCTCCAAGGAATTTCTTCCTAGGGTGGTGTCTGAGCTCCACATCAATCATGAGATTTTTGGGCCTTCCTTTTGTCCTGACCATAAATCTGACAAGGAGAGGGATCTCCACTTGTTGGATGTAGTGCGTTACCTCAAGTTCTATGTGCAGCGTACTGAGTCCATTCATATCATCTGCAAGGCCTATGAGCTCAGAGGGAAACCTGTTCCCTTCCGTGTTACAGCACTCTCCACCCGATCTGTTGGGACCTCCTGGGCCTACAAGAATCAGGCCTCTTCTGAGCAGCTGTGCAAGGTGGCCACTTGGTATTCTGTGCACACCTTTGCCAAACACTACCGTGTTGAGGTTCTGGCTCCAGCTGAAGCCAGCTTTGGCAGGAAAGTCATGGAGGTCATTGTGCCTGTATAGAACTTTTATTTCCCGTGCCTTTATAGCTCTTTATCTGTTTGATCCCTGTTGGCTCTTGTTCTTGTGTGCTTTGGATTGTTTCTCAGTGGCCATTGACAGTTCGTTTGGGAGGTTCTGTGTCCTGGATAGTCCTTGGGAACTCTGGTATCACGGAATACTGGAGCGTGGTCCTTTCCTTCTCTTCCCACACCTGGGAGCTCAATGTTGGTACATCCCCATGGTACTTGTATGTCATATTGGACGATAGAGAAAAGAGGATTACCTGTTAAATCCTTTTCTCTTAGCTTATGGGTCTCCCACCCAGTGAAAGAGACCATGCTGGACAAGGTATCCTGAAAAGGAGGAGGGGCTAGGTATCCTGATATGGAGGAGGTATATAGTGTAGTGTATTGTATACCCATCTGGCACCCCAAGGGATAAAAGTCAATATTTACATTTTATTACCTTCATAGACAACATGGGGCATGCCATGCTGATTGCCTCCCCCCAACCCCGATGTAAGAACTAGACGGGACTGCAGATCATTGCACAGCAGTTCATCTTACCCCACCCCCCAATCCTTACAGGGTTCAAATGACCATATGGGGGGTTTGGGGTTCTGACACCATCTGTCATGTGTTTCTCCATGGACTGGACCTCCAGAACCGAAGGTGTTATCTCTTCAGCTGAGGAACATGGGCAGATTCATAGGGGCCATGAGGATTTCCTAGGTATGGCACAGTAAGTGGGGTTGACTCACAAGAGGTGACTAGTGAGGATAGTGTATGTAATCAGTATCTCGGGTCTTCACTCGCAGCCAGTCAGTGGGCAGTGTAAGTCATGTCCTGGATTCATCAGTGGATAACGTGGAGCAGTGTGTGTGGATTCACCAGGGGAGAACGAGGTGCAGTGTGTGTGTGGATTGACCAGGGGACAATGTGGTGCAGTGTGTGTGGATTGACCAGGGAAGAACTTGGCGCAGTGTGTGTGGATTGACCAGGGGAGAACGTGGCGCAGTGTGTGGATTGACCAGGGAAGAACTTGGCGCAGTGTGTGTGGATTCACCAGGGGAGAACGTGGCGCAGTGTGTGGATTCACCTGTGGAGAACATGGTGCAGTGTGTGGATTCACCAGGGGAGAATGTGGCTCAGTGTGTGGATTCACCTGTGGAGAACATGGTGCAGTGCGTGGATTCACCAGGGGAGAACGTGGTGCAGTGTGTGGATTCACATGTGGAGAACATGGTGCAGTGTGTGGATTCACCTGTGGAGAACATGGCGCAGTGTGTGGATTCACCTGTGGAGAACATGGCGCAGTGTGTGGATTCACCTGTGGAGAACATGGTGCAGTGTGTGGATTCACCTGTGGAGAACATGGTGCAGTGTGTGGATTCACCTGTGGAGAACATGGTGCAGTGTGTGGATTCACCTGTGGAGAACATGGTGCAGTGTGTGGATTCACCTGTGGAGAACATGGTGCAGTGTGTGGATTCACCTGTGGAGAACATGGTGCAGTGAGTGGATTCACCTGTGGAGAACATGGTGTAGTGTGTGGATTCACCTGTGGAGAACATGGCGCAGTGTGTGGATTCACCAGTGGAGAACATAGTGCAGTGTGCGGATTCACCTGTGGAGAACATAGTGCAGTGTGTGGATTCACCTGTGGAGAACATGGTGCAGTGTGTGGATTCACCGGTGGAGAACATGGCGCAGTGTGTGGATTCACCTGTGGAGAACATGGTGTAGTGTGTGGATTCACCTGTGGAGAACATGGTGTAGTGTGTGGATTCACCTGTGGAGAACATGGTGCAGTGTGTGGATTCACCTGTGGAGAACATGGTGCAGTGTGTGGATTCACCTGTGGAGAACATGGTGCAGTGTGTGGATTCACCTGTGGAGAACATGGTGCAGTGTGCGGATTCACCTGTGGAGAACATGGTGCAGTGTGTGCGGATTCACCAGTGGAGAACATGGCGCAGTGTGCGGATTCACCTGTGGAGAACATGGTGCGGTGTGCGGATTCACCAGTGGAGAACATGGCGCAGTGTGCGGATTCACATGTGGATAACATGGTGCAGTGTTTGTGGGTTCACTAGGGGAGAACGTGGCGCAGTGTGTGGATTCACCAGGGGAGAACATGGCGCAGTGTGTGGATTCACCAGGGGAGAACATGGTGCAGTGTGTGGATTCACCTGTGGAGAACATGGTGCAGTGTGTGGATTCACCTGTGGAGAACATGGCGCAGTGTGTGGATTCACCTGTGGAGAACATGGTGCCGTGTGTGGATTCACCAGGGAAGAACATGGTGCAGTGTGTGGATTCACCTGTGGAGAACATGGCGCAGTGTGTGGATTCACCAGGGGAGAACATGGTGCAGTGTGTGGATTCACCAGTGGAGAACATGGTGCAGTGTGT
This sequence comes from Rhinophrynus dorsalis, assembly GCA_037306005.1. Lineage (NCBI taxonomy): Eukaryota > Metazoa > Chordata > Amphibia > Anura > Rhinophrynidae > Rhinophrynus > Rhinophrynus dorsalis. The sequence goes on along the minus strand of CM074724.1, from coordinate 403,756,442 downwards.
GGATTGACCTGTGGAGAACATGGCGCACTGTGTGGATTCACCTGTGGAAAACATGGTGCAGTGTGCGGATTCACCTGTGGATAACATGGTGCAGTGTGTGGATTCACCTGTGGATAACATAGTGTAGTGTGTGGATTCACCTGTGGAGAACATGGTGCAGTGTGCGGATTCACCTGTGGAGAACATGGCGCAGTGTGTGGATTCACCTGTAGAGAAAATGGTGCAGTATGTGGATTCACCTGTAGAGAACATGGTGCAGTGTGCGGGTTCACCTGTGGAGAACATGGTGCAGTGTGTGAATTCACCTGTGGATAACATGGTGCAGTGTGCGGATTCACCTGTGGAGAACATGGCGCAGTGTGCGGATTCACCTGTGGAGAACATGGCGCAGTGTGTGGATTCACCTGTGGATAACATGGTGCAGTGTGCGGATTCACCTGTGGAGAACATGGCGCAGTGTGCGGATTCACCTGTGGAGAACATAGTGCAGTGTGCGGATTCACCTGTGGAGAACATGGTGCAGTGTGCGGATTCACCTGTGGAGAACATGGTGCAGTGTGTGGATTCACCTGTGGAGAACATGGCGCAGTGTGCGGATTCACCTGTGGAGAACATAGTGCAGTGTGTGGATTCACCTGTGGAGAACATAGTGCAGTGTGTGGATTCACCTGTGGAGAACATGGTGTAGTGTGTGGATTCACCTGTGGAGAACATGGTGCAGTGTGCGGATTCACCTGTGGAGAACATGGAGCAGTGTGTGGATTCACCTGTGGAGAAAATGGTGCAGTATGTGGATTCACCTGTAGAGAACATGGTGCAGTGTGCGGGTTCACCTGTGGAGAACATGGTGCAGTGTGTGAATTCACCTGTGGATAACATGGTGCAGTGTGCGGATTCACCTGTGGAGAACATGGCGCAGTGTGCGGATTTACCTGTGGAGAACATGGCGCAGTGTGTGGATTCACCTGTGGATAACATGGTGCAGTGTGCGGATTCACCTGTGGAGAACATGGCGCAGTGTGCGGATTCACCTGTGGAGAACATAGTGCAGTGTGCGGATTCACCTGTGGAGAACATGGTGCAGTGTGCGGATTCACCTGTGGAGAACATGGTGCAGTGTGTGGATTCACCTGTGGAGAACATGGCGCAGTGTGCGGATTCACCTGTGGAGAACATAGTGCAGTGTGTGGATTCACCTGTGGAGAACATAGTGCAGTGTGTGGATTCACCTGTGGAGAACATGGTGTAGTGTGTGGATTCACCTGTGGAGAACATGGTGCAGTGTGCGGATTCACCTGTGGAGAACATGGAGCAGTGTGTGGATTCACCTGTGGAGAACATGGTGCAGTGTGCGGATTCACCTGTGGATAACATGGTGCAGTGTGCGGATTCACCTGTGGAGAACATAGTGCAGTGCGTGGATTCACCTGTGGAGAACATGGCGCAGTTTGTGGATTCACCTGTGGAGAACATGGTGCAGTGTGCGGATTCACCTGTGGAGAACATGGTGCAGTGTGTGGTATCACCTGTGGATAACATGGTGCACTGTGTGGATTCACCTGTGGAGAACATGGTGCAGTGTGTGGATTCACCTGTGGAGAACATGGTGCAGTGTGTGGATTCACCTGTGGAGAACATGGTGCAGTGTGCGGATTCACATGTGGAGAACATGGTGCAGTATGTGGATTCACATGTGGAGAACATGGTGCAGTGTGCGGATTCACCAGGGGAGAACATGGTGCAGTGTGTGGATTCACATGTGGAGAACATGGTGCAGTGTGCGGATTCACATGTGGAGAACATGGTGCAGTGTGTGGATTCACCTGTGGAGAACATGGTGCAGTGTGTGGATTCACCTGTGGAGAACATGGCGCAGTGTGTGGATTCACCTGTGGAGAACATGGCGCAGTATGTGGATTCACCAGGGGAGAACATGGTGCAGTGTGTGGATTCACCTGTGGAGAACATGGTGCAGTGTGTGGATTCACATGTGGAGAACATGGTGCAGTGTGCAGATTCACCTGTGGAGAACATGGTGCAGTGTGTGGATTCACCTGTGGAGAACATGGTGCAGTGTGTGGATTCACCAGGGGAGAACATGGTGCAGTGTGTGGATTCACCTGTGGAGAACATGGCGCAGTGTGTGGATTCACCAGGGGAGAACATGGTGCAGTGTGCAGATTCACCTGTGGAGAACATGGTGCAGTGTGTGGATTCACCAGGGGAGAACATGGTGCAGTGTGCAGATTCACCTGTGGAGAACATGGTGCAGTGTGTGGATTCACCAGGGGAGAACATGGTGCAGTGTGTGGATTCACCTGTGGAGAACATGGTGCAGTGTGTGGATTCACATGTGGAGAACATGGTGCAGTGTGCGGATTCACATGTGGAGAACATGGCGCAGTGTGTGGATTCACCTGTGGAGAACATAGTGCAGTGTGTGGATTCACCTGTGGAGAACATGGCACAGTGTGTGGATTCACCTGTGGAGAACATAGTGCAGTGTGTGGATTCACCTGTGGAGAACATAGCGCAGTGTGTGGATTCACCTGTGGAGAACATGGTGCAGTGTGTGGATTCACCTGTGGAGAACATGGTGCAGTGTGTGGATTCACCTGTGGAGAACATGGCGCAGTGTGTGGATTCACCAGGGGAGAACATGGTGCAGTGTGCAGATTCACCTGTGGAGAACATGGTGCAGTGTGTGGATTCACCAGGGGAGAACATGGTGCAGTGTGCAGATTCACCTGTGGAGAACATGGTGCAGTGTGTGGATTCACCAGGGGAGAACATGGTGCAGTGTGTGGATTCACCTGTGGAGAACATGGTGCAGTGTGTGGATTCACATGTGGAGAACATGGTGCAGTGTGCGGATTCACATGTGGAGAACATGGCGCAGTGTGTGGATTCACCTGTGGAGAACATAGTGCAGTGTGTGGATTCACCTGTGGAGAACATGGCGCAGTGTGTGGATTCACCTGTGGAGAACATAGTGCAGTGTGTGGATTCACCTGTGGAGAACATAGCGCAGTGTGTGGATTCACCTGTGGAGAACATGGTGCAGTGTGTGGATTCACCTGTGGAGAACATGGTGCAGTGTGTGGATTCACCTGTGGAGAACATGGCGCAGTGTGTGGATTCACCTGTGGAGAACATGGTGCAGTGTGTGGATTCACCTGTGGAGAACATGGCGCAGTGTGTGGATTCACCTGTGGAGAACATGGCGCAGTGTGTGGATTCACCTGTGGAGAACATGGTGCAGTGTGTGGATTCACCAGGGGAGAACATGGTGCAGTGTGTGGATTCACCAGGGGAGAACATGGTGCAGTGAGTGGATTCACCTGTGGAGAACATGGCGCAGTGTGTGGATTCACCTGTGGAGAACATGGCGCAGTGTGCGGATTCACCTGTAGAGAACATGGTGCAGTGTGTAGATTCACCTGTAGAGAACATGGCGCAGTGTGTGGATTCACCTGTGGAGAACATAGTGCAGTGTGTGGATTCACCAGTGGAGAACATGGTGCAGTGAGTGGATTCACCTGTGGAGAACATGGCGCAGTGTGCGGATTCACCTGTGGAGAACATGGCGCAGTGTGTGGATTCACATGTGGAGAACATGGCGCAGTGTGCGGATTCACCTGTAGAGAACATGGTGCAGTGTGTAGATTCACCTGTGGAGAACATGGCGCAGTGTGTGGATTCACCTGTAGAGAACATGGTGCAGTGTGCGGATTCACCTGTAGAGAACATGGTGCAGTGTGTGGATTCACCTGTGGAGAACATGGTGCAGTGTGTGGATTCACCTGTGGAGAACATGGTGCAGTGTGTGGATTCACCTGTGGAGAACATGGTGCAGTGTGTGGATTCACCTGTGGAGAACATGGTGCAGTGTGCTTATTCACCTGTGGAGAACATGGCGCAGTGTGTGGATTCACCTGTAGAGAACATGGCGCAGTGTGCGGATTCACCTGTGAAGAACATGGTGCAGTGTGTGGATTCACCTGTGGAGAACATGGTGCAGTGTGTGGATTCACCTGTGGAGAACATGGTGCAGTGTGCGGATTCACCTGTGAAGAACATGGCACAGTGTGCGGATTCACCTGTGAAGAACATGGTGCAGTGTGTGGATTCACCTGTAGAGAACATGGTGCAGTGTGCGGATTCACCTGTGGATAACATGGTGCAGTGTGTGGATTCACCTGTGGAGAACATGGCGCAGTGTGTGGATTCACCTGTGGAGAACATGGTGCAGTGTGTGGATTCACCTGTGGAGAACATGGCGCAGTGTGTGGATTCACCTGTGGAGAACATGGCGCAGTGTGTGGATTCACCTGTGGAGAACATGGTGCAGTGTGCAGATTCACCTGTGGAGAACATGGTGCAGTGTGTGGATTCACCAGGGGAGAACATGGTGCAGTGTGTGGATTCACCAGGGAAGAACATGGTGCAGTGAGTGGATTCACCTGTGGAGAACATGGCGCAGTGTGTGGATTCACCTGTGGAGAACATGGTGCAGTGTGCGGATTCACCTGTAGAGAACATGGTGCAGTGTGTAGATTCACCTGTGGAGAACATGGAGCAGTGTGTGGATTCACCAGTGGAGAACATAGCGCAGTGTGTAGATTCACCTGTAGAGAACATGGCGCAGTGTGTGGATTCACCTGTGGATAACATAGTGCAGTGTGTGGATTCACCAGTGGAGAACATGGTGCAGTGAGTGGATTCACCTGTGGAGAACATGGCGCAGTGTGCGGATTCACCTGTGAAGAACATGGCGCAGTGTGCGGATTCACCTGTGGAGAACATGGCGCAGTGTGCGGATTCACCTGTGGAGAACATGGCGCAGTGTGTGGATTCACCTGTGGAGAACATGGCGCAGTGTGTGGATTCACCTGTAGAGAACATGGTGCAGTGTGTGGATTCACCTGTGGAGAACATGGTGCAGTGTGTGGATTCACCTGTGGAGAACATGGTGCAGTGTGTGGATTCACCTGTGGAGAACATGGTGCAGTGTGTGGATTCACCTGTGGAGAACATGGTGCAGTGTGCAGATTCACCTGTAGAGAACATGGCGCAGTGTGCGGATTCACCTGTAGAGAACATGGTGCAGTGTGTGTAGATTCACCTGTAGAGAACATGGCGCAGTGTGTGGATTCACCAGTGGAGAACATGGCACAGTGCGTGGATTCACCTGTGGAGAACATGGTGCAGTGTGTGGATTCACCTGTGAAGAACATGGTGCAGTGTGTGGATTCACCAGTGGAGAACATGGTACAGTGTGTGGATTCACCTGTGGAGAACATGGTGCAGTGTGTGGATTCACCTGTGGAGAACATGGCGCAGTGTGTGGATTCACCTGTGGAGAACATGGCGCAGTGTGTGGATTCACCTGTGGAGAACATGGTGCAGTGTGTGGATTCACCTGTGGAGAACATGGTGCAGTGTGTGGATTCACCTGTGGAGAATATGGTGCAGTGTGTGGATTCACCTGTGGAGAACATGGTGCAGTGTGTGGATTCACCTGTGGAGAACATGGTGCAGTGTGTGGATTCACCTGTGGAGAACATGGAGCAGTGTGTGGATTCACCTGTGGAGAACATGGCGCAGTGTGTAGATTCACCTGTAGAGAACATGGAGCAGTGTGTGGATTCACCTGTGGAGATCATGGTGCAGTGTGCGGATTCACCTGTGAAGAACATGGTGCAGTGTGCGGATTCACCTGTGGAGAACATAGTGCAGTGTGTGGATTCACCTGTGGAGAACATGGTGCAGTGTGTGGATTCACCAGTGGAGAACATGGTACAGTGTGCGGATTCACCTGTGAAGAACATGGTGCAGTGTGCGGATTCACCAGTGGAAAACATGGCGCAGTGTGTGGATTCACCTGTGGATAACATGGCGCAGTGTGCGGATTCACCTGTGGAGAACATGGCGCAGTGTGCGGATTCACCTGTGGAGAACATGGCGCAGTGTGCGGATTCACCTGTGGAGAACATGGCGCAGTGTGTGGATTCCCCTGTGGAGAACATGGTGCAGTGTGTGGATTCACCTGTGGAGAACATGGTGCAGTGTGTGGATTCACATGTGGAGAACATAGTGCAGTGTGCGGATTCACCTGTGGATAACATGGCGCAGTGTGCGGATTCACCAGTGGAAAACATGGCGCAGTGTGCGGATTCAACTGTGGAGAACATAGTGCAGTGTGCGGATTCACCTGTGGATAACATGGCGCAGTGTGCGGATTCACCTGTGGAGAACATGGTGCAGTGTGCTGATTCACCTGTGGAGAACATGGCGCAGTGTGTGGATTCACCTGTGAAGAACATGGCGCAGTGTGCGGATTCACCTGTGGAGAACATGGCGCAGTGTGCGGATTCACCTGTGGAGAACATGGCGCAGTGTGCGGATTCACCTGTGAAGAACATGGTGCAGTGTGCGGATTCACCTGTGGAGAACATGGCGCAGTGTGCGGATTCACCTGTGGAGAACATGGAGCAGTGTGCGGATTTACCTGTGGAGAACATGGTGCAGTGTGTGGTATCACCTGTGAAGAACATGGCGCAGTGTGTGGATTCACCTGTGAAGAACATAGTGCAGTGTGTGGATTCACCTGTGAAGAACATGGCGCAGTGTGCGGATTCACCTGTGGAGAACATGGCACAGTGTGCGGATTCACCAGTGGAAAACATGGCGCAGTGTGCGGATTCACCTATGGAGAACATGCTGCAGTGTGTGGATTCACCTGTGGAGAACATGCTGCAGTGTGTGGATTCACCTGTGGAGAACATGGCGCAGTGTGTAGATTCACCTGTGGAGAACATGGTGCAATGTGTGGTATCACCTGTGGAGAACATGGCGCAGTGTGTGGATTCACCTGTTGAGAACATGGCGCAGTGTGTGGATTCACCTGTGGAGAACATGGTGCAGTGTGTGGATTCACCTGTGGAGAACATAGTGCAGTGTGCGGATTCACCAGTGGAAAACATGGCGCAGTGTGCAGATTCACCTGTGGAGAACATGGTGCAGTGTGCGGATTCACCTGTGCAGAACATGGTGCAGTGTGTGGATTCACCTGTGGAGAACATGGCGCAGTGTGTGGTATCACCTGTGGAGAACATAGTGCAGTGTGCGGATTCACCAGTGGAAAATATGGCGCAGTGTGCAGATTCACCTGTGGAGAACATGGCACAGTGTGCGGATTCACCTGTGCAGAACATGGTGCAGTGTGTGGATTCACCTGTGGAGAACATGGTGCAGTGTGTCGATTCACCTGTGGAGAACATGGTGCAGTGTGTGGATTCACCTGTGGAGAACATGGTGCAGTGTGTGGATTCACCTGTGGAGAACATGGTGCAGTGTGCGGATTCACCTGTGGAGAACATGGCGCAGTGTGTGGATTCACCTGTGCAGAACATGGTGCAGTGTGCGGATTCACCTGTGGAGAACATGGCGCAGTGTGTGGATTCACCTGTGGAGAACATGGCGCAGTGTGTGGATTCACCTGTGGAGAACATAGTGCAGTGTGTGGATTCACCTGTGGAGAACATGGTGCATTGTGCGGATTCACCTGTGGAGAACATGGTGCAGTGTGCGGATTCAAATGTGGAGAACATGGTGCAGTGTGTGGATTCACCTGTGGAGAACATGGCGCAGTGTGTGGATTCACCTGTGGAGAACATAGTGCAGTGTGCGGATTCACCTGTGGAGAACATGGTGCAGTGTGTGGATTCACCTGTGGAGAACATGGCGCAGTGTGTGGATTCACCTGTGGAGAACATGGCGCAGTGTGTGGATTCACCTGTGGAGAACATGGTGCATTGTGCGGATTCACCTGTGGAGAACATGGTGCAGTGTGCGGATTCACCTGTGGAGAACATGGTGCAGTGTGTGGATTCACCTGTGGAGAACATGGTGCAGTGTGTGGATTCAACTGTGGAGAACATGGTGCAGTGTGCGGATTCACCTGTGGAGAACATGGTGCAGTGTGTGGATTCACCTGTGGAGAACATGGCGCAGTGTGTGGATTCACCTGTGGAGAACATGGCGCAGTGTGTGGATTCACCTGTGGAGAACATGGCGCAGTGTGTGGATTCACCTGTGAAGAACATGGTGCAGTGTGTGGATTCACCTGTGGAGAACATGGTGCAGTGTGTGGATTCACCTGTGGAGAAAATGGCGCAGTGTGTGGATTCACCTGTGCAGAACATGGTGCAGTGTGTGGATTCACCTGTGGATAACATAGTGCAGTGTGTGGATTCACCTGTGGAGAACATGGTGCAGTGTGTGTGGATTCACCTGTGGAGAACATACTGCAGTGTGTGGATTCACCTGTGGAGAACATAGTGCAGTGTGTGGATTCACCTGTGGAGAACATGGCGCAGTGTGTGGATTCACCTGTGGAGAACATGGTGCAGTGTGTGTGGATTCACCTGTGGAGAACATAGCGCAGTGTGTGGATTCACCTGTGGAGAACATGGCGCAGTGTGTGGATTCACCTGTGGAGAACATGGCGCAGTGTGTGGATTCACCTGTGGAGAACATTGTGCAGTGTGTGGATTCACCTGTGGAGAACATGGCGCAGTGTGTGGATTCACCTGTGGAGAACATGGTGCAGTGTGTGGATTCACCTGTGGAGAACATGGTGCAGTGTGTGGATTCACCTGTGGAGAACATAGTGCAGTGTATGGATTCTCCTGTGGAGAACATGGCGCAGTGTGAACATGGCTCAGTGTGTGGATTCACCTGTGGATAACATGGTGCAGTGTGCGGATTCACCTGTGGAGAACATGGTGCAGTGTGTGGATTCACCTGTGGATAACATGGTGCAGTGTGTGGATTCATCTGTGGAGAACATAGTGCAGTGTGTGGATTCACCTGTGGAGAACATGGCGCAGTGTGCGGATTCACCTGTGGAGAACATAGTGCAGTGTGTGGATTCATCTGTGGAGAGCATGGTGCAGTGTGCGGATTCACCTGTGGAGAACATGGTGCAGTGTGTGTATTCACCTGTGGAGAACATGGTGCAGTGTGTGGATTCACATGTGGAGAACATAGTGCAGTGTGCGGATTCACCTGTGGATAACATGGCGCAGTGTGCGGATTCACCAGTGGAAAACATGGCGCAGTGTGCGGATTCAACTGTGGAGAACATAGTGCAGTGTGCGGATTCACCTGTGGATAACATGGCGCAGTGTGCGGATTCACCTGTGGAGAACATGGTGCAGTGTGCTGATTCACCTGTGGAGAACATGGCGCAGTGTGTGGATTCACCTGTGAAGAACATGGAGCAGTGTGCGGATTCACCTGTGGAGAACATGGCGCAGTGTGCGGATTCACCTTTGGAGAACATGGAGCAGTGTGCGGATTTACCTGTGGAGAACATGGCGCAGTGTGCGGATTCACCTGTGGAGAACATGGCGCAGTGTGCGGATTCACCTGTGGAGAACATGGCGCAGTGTGCGGATTCACCTGTGAAGAACATGGCGCAGTGTGCGGATTCACCTGTGGAGAACATGGCGCAGTGTGTGGATTCACCTGTGGAGAACATGGAGCAGTGTGCAGATTTACCTGTGGAGAACATGGTGCAGTGTGTGGATTCACCTGTGAAGAACATAGTGCAGTGTGTGGATTCACCTGTGAAGAACATGGCGCAGTGTGCGGATTCACCTGTGGAGAACATGGCACAGTGTGCGGATTCACCAGTGGAAAACATGGCGCAGTGTGCGGATTCACCTATGGAGAACATGCTGCAGTGTGTGGATTCACCTGTGGAGAACATGCTGCAGTGTGTGGATTCACCTGTGGAGAACATGGCGCAGTGTGTAGATTCACCTGTGGAGAACATGGTGCAGTGTGTGGTATCACCTGTGGAGAACATGGCGCAGTGTGTGGATTCACCTGTGGAGAACATGGTGCAGTGTGTGGATTCACCTGTGGAGAACATAGTGCAGTGTGCGGATTCACCAGTGGAAAACATGGCGCAGTGTGCAGATTCACCTGTGGAGAACATGGTGCAGTGTGCGGATTCACCTGTGCAGAACATGGTGCAGTGTGTGGATTCACCTGTGGAGAACATGGCGCAGTGTGTGGTATCACCTGTGGAGAACATAGTGTAGTGTGCGGATTCACCAGTGGAAAACATGGCGCAGTGTGCAGATTCACCTGTGGAGAACATGGCGCAGTGTGCGGATTCACCTGTGCAGAACATGGTGCAGTGTGTGGATTCACCTGTGGAGAACATGGTGCAGTGTGTCGATTCACCTGTGGAGAACATGGTGCAGTGTGCGGATTCACCTGTGGAGAACATGGCGCAGTGTGTGGATTCACCTGTGCAGAACATGGTGCAGTGTGCGGATTCACCTGTGGAGAACATGGCGCAGTGTGTGGATTCACCTGTGGAGAACATGGCGCAGTGTGTGGATTCACCTGTGGAGAACATAGTGCAGTGTGTGGATTCACCTGTGGAGAACATGGTGCATTGTGCGGATTCACCTGTGGAGAACATGGTGCAGTGTGCGGATTCACCTGTGGAGAACATGGTGCAGTGTGTGGATTCACCTGTGGAGAACATGGCGCAGTGTGTGGATTCACCTGTGGAGAACATAGTGCAGTGTGCGGATTCACCTGTGGAGAACATGGTGCAGTGTGTGGATTCACCTGTGGAGAACATGGCGCAGTTTGTGGATTCACCTGTGGAGAACATGGCGCAGTGTGTGGATTCACCTGTGGAGAACATGGTGCATTGTGTGGATTCACCTGTGGAGAACATGGTGCAGTGTGCGGATTCACCTGTGGAGAACATGGTGCAGTGTGTGGATTCACCTGTGGAGAACATGGCGCAGTGTGTGGATTCACCTGTGGAGAACATGGTGCATTGTGCGGATTCACCTGTGGAGAACATGGTGCAGTGTGCGGATTCACCTGTGGAGAACATGGTGCAGTGTGTGGATTCACCTGTGGAGAACATGGTGCAGTGTGTGGATTCACCTGTGGAGAACATGGTGCAGTGTGCGGATTCATCTGTGGAGAACATGGTGCAGTGTGTGGATTCACCTGTGGAGAACATGGCGCAGTGTGTGGATTCACCTGTGGAGAACATGGCGCAGTGTGTGGATTCACCTGTGAAGAACATGGTGCAGTGTGTGGATTCACCTGTGGAGAACATGGTGCAGTGTGTGGATTCACCTGTGGAGAACATTGCGCAGTGTGTGGATTCACCTGTGCAGAACATGGTGCAGTGTGTGGATTCACCTGTGGATAACATAGTGCAGTGTGTGGATTCACCTGTGGAGAACATGGTGCAGTGTGTGTGGATTCACCTGTGGAGAACATACTGCAGTGTGTGGATTCACCTGTGGAGAACATAGTGCAGTGTGTGGATTCACTTGTGGAGAACATGGCGCAGTGTGTGGATTCACCTGTGGAGAACATGGTGCAGTGTGTGTGGATTCACCTGTGGAGAACATAGCGCAGTGTGTGGATTCACCTGTGGAGAACATGGCGCAGTGTGTGGATTCACCTGTGGAGAACATGGCGCAGTGTGTGGATTCACCTGTGGAGAACATTGTGCAGTGTGTGGATTCACCTGTGGAGAACATGACGCAGTGTGTGGATTCACCTGTGGAGAACATAGTGCAGTGTGTGGATTCACCTGTGGAGAACATGGTGCAGTGTGTGGATTCACCTGTGGAGAACATAGTGCAGTGTATGGATTCTCCTGTGGAGAACATGGCGCAGTGTGAACATGGCTCAGTGTGTGGATTCACCTGTGGATAACATGGTGCAGTGTGCGGATTCACCTGTGGAGAACATGGTGCAGTGTGTGGATTCACCTGTGGATAACATGGTGCAGTGTGTGGATTCATCTGTGGAGAACATAGTGCAGTGTGTGGATTCACCTGTGGAGAACATGGCGCAGTGTGCGGATTCACCTGTGGAGAACATAGTGCAGTGTGTGGATTCATCTGTGGAGAGCATGGTGCAGTGTGCGGATTCACCTGTGGAGAACATGGTGCAGTGTGTGGATTCACCTGTGGATAACATGGTGCAGTGTGTGGATTCACCTGTGGATAACATGGTGCAGTGTGTGGATTCACCTGTGGAGAACATGGTGCATTGTGCGGATTCACCTGTGGAGAACATGGCGCAGTGTGTGGATTCACCTGTGGATAACATGGTGCAGTGTGTGGATTCACCTGTGGAGAATATGGTGCAGTATGTGTGGATTCACCTGTGGAGAACGTGGTGCAGTGTATGGATTCACCTGTGGAGAACATGGCGCAGTGTGCGGATTCACCTGTGGAGAACATGGTGCAGTTTGTGGATTCACCAGTTGAGAACATGGTGCAGTGTGCGGATTCACCAGTGGAGAACATGGTGCAGTGTGTGGCTTCACCTGTGGATAACATGGTGCAGTGTGCGGATTCACCTGTGGAGAACATGGTGCAGTGTGCGGATTCACCTGTGAAGAACATGGTGCAGTGTGTGGATTCACCTGTGGATAACATGGTGCAGTGTGTGGATTCACCTGTGGAGAACATAGTGCAGTGTGTGGATTCACCTGTGGAGAACATGGCGCAGTGTGCGGATTCACCTGTTGAGAACGTGGTGCAGTGTGTGGATTCACCTGTGGAGAACATGGTGCAGTGTGCGGATTCACCTGTAGAGAACATAGTGCAGTGTGCGGATTCACCTGTGGAGAACATAGTGCAGTGTGCGGATTCACCTGTGGAGAACATGGTGCAGTGTGCGGATTCACCTGTGGATAACATGGTGGAGTGTGCAGATTCACCTGTGGAGAACATGGTGCAGTGTGCGGATTCACCTGTGGAGAACATGGTGCAGTGTGCGGATTCACCTGTGGATAACATGGTGCAGTGTGCGGATTCACCTGTGGAGAACATGGTGCAGTGTGCAGATTCACCTGTGGAGAACATGGTGCAGCGTGTGGATTCACCTGTGGAGAACATGGTGCAGTGTATGGATTCACCTGTGGAGAACATAGTGCAGTGTGCAGATTCACCTGTGGAGAACATGGCGCAGTGTGTGGATTCACCTGTGGATAACATGGTACAGTGTGCGGATTCACCTGTGGAGAACATGGTGCAATGTGTGGATTCTCCTGTGGAGAACATGGCGCAGTGTGAACATGGTGCAGTGTGTGGATTCACCTGTGGAGAACATGGCACAGTGTGCGGATTCACCTGTTGAGAACATAGTGCAGTGTGGGGCGATTCACCTGTGGAGAACATGGTGCAGTGTGCGGATTCACCTGTGGAAAACATAGTGCAGTGTGCGGATTCACCTGTGGAAAACATGGCGCAGTGTGCTGATTCACCTGTGGATAACATGGTGCAGTGTGTGGATTCACCTGTAGAGAACATGGTGCAGTGTGTGGATTCACCTGTGGAGAACATGGCGTAGTGTGTGTATTCACCAGTGGAGAACATGGTGCAGTGTGCGGATTCACCTGTGGAGAACATAGTGCAGTGTGCGGATTCACCTGTGGAGAACATGGTGCAGTGTGCTTATTCACCTGTGGAGAACATGGTGTAGTGTGTGGTATCACCTGTGGATAACATGGTGCAGTGTGCGGATTCACCTGTGGATAACATGGTGCAGTGTGTGGATTCACCTTTGGGGAACATGGTGCAGTGTGCAGATTCACCTGTGGAGAACATGGTGCAGTGTGTGGATTCACCTGTGGAGAACATGGTGCAGTGTGTGGATTCACCTGTGGAGAACATGGCGCAGTGTGTGGATTCACCTGTGGAGAACATAGTGCAGTGTGTGGATTCAGCTGTGGAGAACATGGTGCAGTGTGTGGATTCACCTGTGGAGAACATAGTGCAGTGTATGGATTCTCCTGTGGAGAACATGGCGCAGTGTGAACATGGCTCAGTGTGTGGATTCACCTGTGGATAACATGGTGCAGTGTGCGGATTCACCTGTGGAGAACATGGTGCAGTGTGTGGATTCACCTGTGGATAACATGGTGCAGTGTGTGGATTCATCTGTGGAGAACATAGTGCAGTGTGTGGATTCACCTGTGGAGAACATGGCGCAGTGTGCGGATTCACCTGTGGAGAACATAGTGCAGTGTGTGGATTCATCTGTGGAGAGCATGGTGCAGTGTGCGGATTCATCTGTGGAGAGCATGGTGCAGTGTGTGGATTCACCTGTGGAGAACATGGTGCATTGTGCGGATTCACCTGTGGAGAATATGGTGCAGTATGTGTGGATTCACCTGTGGAGAACGTGGTGCAGTGTATGGATTCACCTGTGGAGAACATGGCGCAGTGTGCGGATTCACCTGTGGAGAACATGGTGCAGTTTGTGGATTCACCAGTTGAGAACATGGTGCAGTGTGTGGATTCACCTGTGGATAACATGGTGCAGTGTGCGGATTCACCTGTGGAGAACATGGCGCAGTGTGCGGATTCACCTGTGGAGAACATGGTGCAGTGTGCGGATTCACCAGTGGAGAACATGGTGCAGTGTGTGGCTTCACCTGTGGATAACATGGTGCAGTGTGCGGATTCACCTGTGGAGAACATGGTGCAGTGTGCGGATTCACCTGTGAAGAACATGGTGCAGTGTGTGGATTCACCTGTGGATAACATGGTGCAGTGTGTGGATTCACCTGTGGAGAACATAGTGCAGTGTGTGGATTCACCTGTGGAGAACATGGCGCAGTGTGCGGATTCACCTGTTGAGAACGTGGTGCAGTGTGTGGATTCACCTGTGGAGAACATGGTGCAGTGTGCGGATTCACCTGTAGAGAACATAGTGCAGTGTGTGGATTCACCTGTGGAGAACATAGTGCAGTGTGCGGATTCACCTGTGGAGAACATAGTGCAGTGTGCGGATTCACCTGTGGAGAACATGGTGCAGTGTGCGGATTCACCTGTGGATAACATGGTGGAGTGTGCAGATTCACCTGTGGAGAACATGGTGCAGTGTGCGGATTCACCTGTGGATAACATGGTGCAGTGTGCGGATTCACCTGTGGAGAACATGGTGCAGTGTGCAGATTCACCTGTGGAGAACATGGTGCAGCGTGTGGATTCACCTGTGGAGAACATGGTGCAGTGTATGGATTCACCTGTGGAGAACATAGTGCAGTGTGCAGATTCACCTGTGGAGAACATGGCGCAGTGTGTGGATTCACCTGTGGATAACATGGTACAGTGTGCGGATTCACCTGTGGAGAACATGGTGCAATGTGTGAATTCTCCTGTGGAGAACATGGCACAGTGTGCGGATTCACCTGTTGAGAACATAGTGCAGTGTGGGGCGATTCACCTGTGGAGAACATGGTGCAGTGTGTGGATTCACCTGTGGAAAACATAGTGCAGTGTGCGGATTCATCTGTGGATAACATGGCGCAGTGTGCGGATTCACCTGTGGATAACATGGTGCAGTGTGTGGATTCACCTGTAGAGAACATGGTGCAGTGTGTGGATTCACCTGTGGAGAACATGGCGTAGTGTGTGTATTCACCAATGGAGAACATGGTGCAGTGTGTGGATTCACCTGTGGAGAACATGGTGCAGTGTGCGGATTCACCTGTGGAGAACATAGTGCAGTGTGCGGATTCACCTGTGGAGAACATGGTGCAGTGTGCTTATTCACCTGTGGAGAACATGGTGCAGTGTGTGGTATCACCTGTGGATAACATGGTGCAGTGTGCGGATTCACCTGTGGATAACATGGTGCAGTGTGTGGATTCACCTGTGGAGAACATGGTGCAGTGTGCAGATTCACCTGTGGAGAACATGGTGCAGTGTGTGGATTCACCTGTGGAGAACATGGTGAAGTGTGTGGATTCACCTGTGGAGAACATGGTGCAGTGTGTGGATTCACCTGTGGAGAACATAGTGTAGTGTGCCGATTCACCTGTGGAGAACATGGTGCAGTGTGCGGATTCACCTGTGGATAACATGGCGCAGTGTGCGGATTCACCTGTGGATAACATAGTGCAGTGTGCGGATTCACCTGTGGAGAACATAGTGCAGTGTATGGATTCTCCTGTGGAGAACATGGCGCAGTGTGAACATGGCGCAGTGTGTGGATTCACCTGTGGATAACATGGTGCAGTGTGTGGATTCACCTGCGGAGAACATGGCGCAGTGTGTGTATTCACCAGTGGAGAACATGGTGCAGTGTGCGGATTCACCTGTGGAGAACATAGTGCAGTGTGCGGATTCACCTGTGGAGAACATGGTGCAGTGTGCGTATTCACCTGTGGAGAACATGGTGCAGTGTGTGGTATCACCTGTGGATAACATGGTGCAGTGTGTGGATTCACCTGTGGATAACATGGTGCAGTGAGTGGATTCACCTGTGGAGAACATGGTGCAGTGTGCAGATTCACCAGTGGAGAACATGGTGCAGTGTGTGGATTCACCTGTGGAGAACATGGTGCAGTGTGTGGATTCACCTGTGGAGAACATGGCGCAGTGTGTGGATTCACCTGTGGAGAACATAGTGCAGTGTGTGGATTCACCTGTGGAGAACATGGTGCAGTGTGTGGATTCACCTGTGGATATCATGGTGCAGTGTGTGGATTCACCTGTGGAGAACATGGTGCAGTGTGTGTGGATTCACCTGTGGAGAACATAGTGCAGTGTGTGGTTTCACCTGTGGAGAACATAGTGCAGTGTGTGGATTCACCTGTGGAGAACATGGCGCAGTGTGTGGTTTCACCTGTGGAGAACATGGTGCAGTGTGTGTGGATTCACCTGTGGAGAACATAGTGCAGTGTGTGGATTCACCTGTGGAGAACATGGCGCAGTGTGTGGATTCACCTGTGGAGAACATGGCGCAGTGTGTGGATTCACCTGTGGAGAACATGACGCAGTGTGTGGATTCACCTGTGGAGAACATAGTGCAGTGTGTGGATTCACCTGTGGAGAACATGGTGCAGTGTGTGGATTCACCTGTGGATAACATGGTGCAGTGTGTGGATTCACCTGTGGAGAACGTGGTGCAGTGTGCGGATTCACCTGTGGAGATCGTGGTGCAGTGTGCGGATTCACATGTGGAGAACGTGGTGCAGTGTGCGGATTCACCTGTGGAGAACGTGGTGCAGTGTGCGGATTCACCTGTGGAGAACGTGGTGCAGTGTGCGGATTCACCTGTGGAGAACATGGTGCAGTGTGCGGATTCACCTGTGGAGAACATGGTGCAGTGTGTGGATTCACCTGTGGAGAACATGGTGCAGTGTGTGGATTCACCTGTTGAGAACATGGTGCAGTGTGTGGATTCACCTGTGGAGAACATGGTGCAGTGTGCGGATTCACCTGTGGAGAACATGGTGCAGTGTGTGGATTCACATGTGGAGAACATAGTGCAGTGTGCGGATTCACCTGTGGAGAACATAGTGCAGTGTGCGGATTCACCTGTGGAGAACATGGTGCAGTGTGCTTATTCACCTGTGGAGAACATGGTGCAGTGTGTGGTATCACCTGTGGATAACATGGTGCAGTGTGCGGATTCACATGTGGAGAACGTGGTGCAGTGTGCGGATTCACCTGTGGAGAACATAGTGCAGTGTGCGGATTCACCTGTGGAGAACATGGTGCAGTGTGCTTATTCACCTGTGGAGAACATGGTGCAGTGTGTGGTATCACCTGTGGATAACATGGTGCAGTGTGCGGATTCACCTGTGGATAACATGGTGCAGTGTGTGGATTCACCTGTGGAGAACATGGTGCAGTGTGTGGATTCACCTGTGGAGAACATGGTGCAGTGTGCGGATTCACCTGTGGAGAACATGGTGCAGTGTGTGCGGATGCCCCTTGCTGGATGTGTAGAAATGGATCAGACCAAATCCACATTACAGAAAGATACACAGAACCTTCACTGATTTACAGTGCTGGACGTCTGATGGCTTCACAATGCTTTGGAGACCTCTCTAGCATTGAAAGTGTTAAAAATCCCAAATGGGGCAGTTGGTTTACACCAGTATTTCACAGAACAGGCCACATGTATATATAGTAACATCCCTCAGATCTGAGAGAAACCGCAAACTTCCCTTCAATTTAAATAGAGATTTCACCTCCCTCGCACCACTGCTAACATTCCAGGGGTACAGGCTGATAGATCTATAAGTGATATTCTGGGGGTACAGACGGATAGATCTATAAGTTGTATACTGAGTGTACAAGCGAATAGCTGTTTAATTTATATTCTGGGGTACGTCTATTAAAAGTCAGAGATGTTCAACTAGGAACAAACCTACAATACAAATTTGCAGGCTCTATAGGAATGGTGTCCTACCCAGGGTGCAGTCTCTTTTAGCCCACTAGTGCCTTTCACAGAGAGGAAATATCCTAAATCATATCTTATTGGTCCTACCATTGGAAAGCATTATCATATCATATTGGTTCTGCCAGCAGTCCAGCTACGAAACACCAGGCAATTCCTCTCTGAACAAAATAAGCAGCCAACCCCAGTTGTATGTTTCAGCCTTGTTGGGCCTCGTCAGGGAGGTGAAGGTGATCTCTCTAGGCACTGTGAGCAAGGGGGTCCAATGCTGGATTCCCCTATTACCCTTGGGGTGACTAATACCAAGGGTAATTTGCATACGTATTTCAAAATTCAGAGATGCTCAACAAGGAACGAGCCTGCAATACAAATTTGCAGTCTCTATAGGAATGGTGTCCTACCCAGGGTGCAATCTCTTTTATCCCACTGGTGTCTTTCACAGAGAAGAAATATCCTAAAGCTTATCCTATTGGTCCTGTCATTACATCGGTCCAACCACAAAATGCCAGGAAATTCTTCTCTGAACAAGAGAAGCAGCCAACCCCAGACGTATGTTTCGGCCTTGTTGGGCCTCATCGGTGAGCTGTAGCTGATCTTTTTATACATTGCGAGCAAGGGGTGCAGTGATGGATTCCCCCTATTACCATTGGAGTGACTAATACCAGGGCTAATTTGCATATGTATATTAAAATTCAGAGATGCTCAACTAGGAACAAGCCTACAATACAAATTTGTAGGGTCTATAGAAATGGTGTCCTAGCCAGTGTGCAATCTCTTTTAACCCACTAGCACCTTTCACAGAGAAGAAATATCCTAAAACATATCATATTGGTTCTGTCATTACAGCAGTCCAACCACAAAATTCCTCTCCGGACAAGAAAACAGCCAACTCCAACTATACATTTCTGCATTGCTGTCTTCATTAATGAAGTGTAGCTGATCTCTCTAAGCACTGTGAGTAAGGAGTCCAATGCTGGATTCCCCCTATTACCCTTGGGGTGACTAATCCCAAGTATAATTTGCATATGTATATTAAAAGTCAGAGATTCTCAACTAGGAACAAACCTGCAATACAAATGTGCAGGCTCTGTAGGAATGGTGTCCTACCTGGGAGCAATCTCTTTTATCCCACTAGTGCCTTTCACAGAGAGAAAATATCATATTGGTCCTGCCATTAGAGCAGTCCAACCACAAAATTCCAGGTGATTCCTGTCTAAACAGAAGAAGCAGACAACCCCAGACATACATTTCAGTCTTGTTTGCACCTCATCAGTGAGGTGCAGCTAATCTCACTATACACTGTGAGCAAGGGGTCCAGTCCTGGATTCCCCCTATTGCCCTTGGGGTGACTAATCCCAAGGGTAATTTGTATATGTAGATTGGGAGTCAGAGACACTCAACTAGGAACGAGTCTGCAATACAAATGTGCAGACTCTATAGGAATGGTGTCCTACCCAGGGTGCAATCTCTTTTATCCCACAAGTGCCTTTCACAGAGAAAAAATATCCTAAAACATATTATATTGGTCCTGTCATTACAGCAGTCCAGCCAAGAATGGACAATTCCCATAAAGCCTGCAAATTTGTATTACAGGTTTGTTCCTAGTTGAGCATCTCTGACTTTTGATATACATATGCAAATTACACTTGGTATTAGTCACCCCAAGGTTAATAGTGGGAATTCAGCATTGGACTCCTTGCTCACAGTGCTTAGAGAAATCAGCTATAGCTCACCAATGATGCCCAGCAAGGCTGAAATGTATGTCTCGGGTTGGCTGTTTCTCTTGTTCAGAGAGGATTTGCCTGGCATTTCATGATTGCACTGTTGTTATGGCAGGACTGATATGATTTAAAATATTTTTTCTCTGTGAAAAACACTAGTGTTAAAAGAGATTGCACTTTGGTTAGGACGCCATTCCTATAGTTGCTGTAAATTTGTATTGTGGGTTTGTTCCTAGTTGAGCATCTCTGACTTTTAATATACATATGCAAATAACCCTTGGAATTAATCACCCCAAGGGTAATAGGAGGAGTCCAGCATTGGACCTCTTGGTCATAGTGCTTAGAGAGATCAGCTGCACCTCACTGTGTGCTGGCAAAGTGCACTGCAGGAATTAAGAATTGCTATTGTTTTAAATGTATGAATGCACTCTGTATTGGAAAGCATTACTGTACAAAGAAATGTTGTATTGTATTTTCCATGTCAAAATAAAGATTACTTTAAAAAAAAAAAAAAAAAAAAAATTAGTTCTGAGTTTGGCTGCTTCTCTTGTTCAGACAGGAATTGCTTGGTATTTTGTGGTTGGACTGCTGTAAGGGCAGGACCAATATGATGTGATTTAGGATATATATACTCTCTGTGAAAGGCTCTAGTGGGCTAAAAGAGATTGCACCCTGGGTAGGACACCATTCCTATAGAGACTGCAAATTTGTATTTGACCATCTATGACTTTTGATATACATATGCAAATTACACTTGGTATTAGTCACCCCAAGGGTAATAGGGGGATTTTAGCATTTGACCCCTTGCTCACAGTGCTTAGAGAGGTCAGCTATAGTTCACTGAAGAGGCCCAACAAGGTAGAAGTTTAATCTGGGGTTGGTTGGCATTTTTTTGGTTGGGCTGCTGTAAGGGCAGGACCAATGTGATGTGCTTTAGGATGTTTCTTCTCTGTGAAAGACACTAAAAGAGACTTCGCTCTGGGTAGGGCACCATTTCTATAGAGCCTGCAAATTTGTATTGCAGACTCGTTCCTCGTTTAGCGTCTCTGACTTTTCATATACATATGCAAATTACCCTTGGGATTAGTCACCCCAAGGGTAATAGGGGGAATCCAGCATTGGACTCCTTGCTCACAGTGCTTAGAAAGGTCAACTACACCTCACTGATGAGGCCCGACAAGGCCAAAACGTACATCTGGGGTTGGTTGCTTCTCTTCTTCAGAGAGGAATTTCCTGGCATTCTGTGGTTGGACTTCTGTAAGACCAGGACTAATATGATATGATTTAGGATATTTCCTCTCTGTGAAAGGTATTGCAGGCTAGTTTCTAGTTGAGCATCTCTGACTCCCAATCTACATATGCAAATTATCCTTGGAATTAATCACCCCAAGGGTAAAAGGTTAATCCAGATGTGGACCTGTTGCTCACAGGTCTTAGAGAGATCAGCTTCACTTTACTGAAGAGGCCCAACAAGGCTGAAACGGACATATGCGGTTGGCTGCTTCTCTTGTTCAGAGATGAATTGCTTGGCATTTCGTGGTTGGACTGCTGTAATGGCAGGACCAATATGATATGATTTAGAGCATTTCCTCTCTGTGAAAGGTACTAGTGGGATAAAAGAGATTGTACTTTGGGTAGGACACCATTCCTATAGAGCCTGCACATTTATATTGCAGGTTTGTTCCTATCTGAGCCTCTCTGAATTTTGCTATACATATTCTGGAGTACAGGTGCATAGATCTATAAGTTGTATTTTGGAGGTACAGGCATATAGCTGTATAAGTTGTATTCTGGGGTAAAGGCAGATAGATCTATAGGTTATGTTCTGGGGTGCAGGCAGATCTATAAGTTATATTCTGGGGTACAGGCAGATAGATCTAGAAGTTGTGTTCTGTGGTACAGGCAGATAGATCTATAAGTTATATTCTGGGGTACAGGTGGATAGATCTAGAAGTTATATTCTGGAGTGCATGCAGATAGATCTATAAGTTATATTCTGGGGTACAGGCGGATAGATCTAGAAGTTGTATTCTGGGGTACAGGCGGATGACTGGACTGTTGTTATGGCAGGACTGATATGATTTAAGATATCTCTTCTCTGTGAAAAACACTAGTTGGTTAAAAGAGATTGCACGTTGGTTAGGACGCCATTCCCATAGGTACTGTAAATTTGTATTGTAGGTTTGTTCCTAGTTGAGCATCTCTGACTTTTAATATACATATGCAAATAACCATTGGAATTAATCACCCCAAGGGTAATAGGAGGAATCCAGCTTTGGACCTCCTGGTCACAGTGCTTAGAGAGATCAGCTACACCTCACTGTGTGCTGACAAAGTGCACTGCAGGTATTAAGAATGTTATTGTTTTAAATGTATGAATGTACTCTGTATTGGAAAGCATTACTGTACAAAGAAATGTTGTATTGTATTTTCCATGTCAAAATAAAGATTACTTAAAAAAAAAAAAAAAAAAAAAAAAAAAAAAATTTAAGTCTGAGTTTGGCTGCTTCTCTTGTTCAGAGAGGAATTGCCTGGTATTTTGTGGTTGGACTGCTGTAATGGTAGGATCAATATGATGTGATTTAGGATATATACTCTCTGTGAAAGGCACTAGTGGGCTAAAAGAGATTGCACCCTGGGTAGGACACCATTCCTATAGAGACTGTAAATTTGTATTGCAGGTTTGTTCCTAGTTGACCATCGCTGACTTTTGATATACATATGCAAATTACACTTGGTATTATTCACCCCAAGGGTAATAGGGGGATTTCAGCATTGGACCACTTGCTCACAGTGCTTAGAGAGATCAGCTATAGTTCACTGATGAGGCCCAAACAAGGTTGAAACTTAAGTTTGGTATTAGTTGCTTCTCTTGGTTGGACTGCTGTAAGGGCAGGATCAACGTGATGTGCTTTAGGATGTTTCTTCCCCGTGAAAGGCACTAAAAGAGACTTCACTCTGGGTAGGACACCATTCCTATAGAGCCTGCAAATTTGTATTGCAGGCTCGTTCCTAGTTTAGCGTCTCTGACTTTTCATATACATATGAAAATTACCCTTGGGATTAGTCACCCCAAGGGTAATAGTGGGAATCCAGCATTGGACTCCTTGCTCACAGTGCTTAGAAAGATCAACTACACCTCACTTATGAGGCCTGACAAAGCCAAAACGTACATCTGGGGTTGGTTGCTTCACTTGTTCAGAGAGGAATTTCCTGGCATTTTGTGGTTGGACTTCTGTAAGACCAGGACTAATATGATATGATTTAGAATAATTCCTCTCTATGAAAGGTATTGCAGGCTAGTTTCTAGTTGAGCATCTCTGACTCCCAATCTACATATGCAAATTTTCCTTGGAATTAATCACCCCCAAGGGTAAAAGGTTAATCCAGACGTGGACCTGTTGCTCACAGTGCTTAGAGAGATCAGCTTCACCTTACTGAAGAGGCCCAACAAGGCTGAAACGTACATATGCAGTTGGCTGCTTCTCTTGTTCAGAGATGAATTGCTTGGCATTTCGTGGTTGGACTGCTGTAATGGTAGGACCAATATGATATGATTTAGGGTATTTCCTCTCTGTGAAAGGTACTAGTGGGATAAAAGAGATTGTATCTTGGGTAGGACACCATTCCTATAGAGACTGCACATTTGTATTGCAGGTTTGTTCCTATTTGAGCCTCTCTGAATTTTGATATACATATTCTGGAGTACAGGTGGATAGATCTATAAGTTGTATTTTGGAGGTACAGGCATATAGCTGTATAAGTTGTATTCTGGGGTAAAGGCAGATAGATCTATAGGTTATGTTCTGGGGTGCAGGCGGATAAATCTATGTTATATTCTGGGGTACAGACAAATAGATCTAGAAGTTGTATTCTGGGGTAAAGGCATATAGCTGTATAAGTTATATTCTGGGGTACAGACGGATAGATCTACAAGTTGTATTCTGGGGTACAGACGGATAGATTTATAAGTTATATTCTGGGGGTACAGATGGATAGATCTAGAAGTTGTATTCTGGGGTACAGGCGTATAGCTGTATAAGTTATATTCTGGGGTACAGGTGGATAGATCTAGAAGTTGTATTCTGTGGTACAAACGGATAGATTTATAAGTTATATTCTAGGGTACAGGTGGATAGATGTATAAGTTATATTCTGGGGTACAGGCGGATAGATCTAGAAGTTGTATTCTGTGGTACAGGTGGATAGATCTAGAAGTTGTATTCTGTGGTAGAGACAGATAGATGTATAAGTTATATTCTGGGGTACAGGTGGATAGATCTAGAAGTTGTATTCTGGGGTACAGGCGGATAGATCTAGAAGTTATATTCTGGAGTGCATGCAGATAGATCTAGAAGTTGTATTCTGTGGTACAGGCGGATAGATCTAGAAGTTGTATTCTGGGGTACAGGCGGATAGATCTAGAAGTTGTATTCTGTGGTACAGGTGGATAGATGTATAAGTTATATTCTGGGGTACAGGTGGATAGATCTAGAAGTTGTATTCTGGGGTACAGGTGGATAGATGTATAAGTTATATTCTGGGGTACAGGTGGATAGATCTAGAAGTTGTATTCTGGGGTACAGGCGGATAGATCTAGAAGTTATATTCTGGGGTACAGGTGGATAGATGTATAAGTTATATTCTAGGGTGCAGGTGGATAGATCTAGAAGTTATATTCTGGGGTACAGACGGATAGATTTATGTTATATTCTGGGGTACCGGCAGATAGATCTAGAAGTTGTATTCTGGGGATACAGGCGTATAGCTGTATACGTTATATTCTGGGGTACAGGCAGATAGATGTAGAAGTTGTATTCTGGGGGTACAGGTGTATAGCTGTATACGTTATATTCTGGGGTACAGGCAGATAGATCTAGAAGTTATATTCTGGGGTACAGGCATATAGCTGTATACGTTATATTCTGGGGTACCGGCAGATAGATCTAGAAGTTGTATTCTGGGGGTACAGGCGTATAGCTGTATACGTTATATTCTGGGGTACAGACAGATAAATCTAGAAGTTGTATTCTGGGCTACAGGTGGATAGATGTATAAGTTATATTCTGGGGTACAGGTGGATAGATCTAGAAGTTGTATTCTGGGGTACAGGTGGATAGATGTATAAGTTATATTCTGGGGTACAGGTGGATAGATCTAGAAGTTGTATTCTGGGGTACAGGCGGATAGATCTAGAAGTTATATTCTGGGGTACAGGTGGATAGATCTAGAAGTTGTATTCTGTGGTACAGGCAGATAGATCTAGAAGTTGTATTCTGGGGTACAGGTGGATAGATTTATAAGTTATATTCTGGGGTGCAGGTGGATAGATCTAGAAGTTGTATTCTGGGGTACAGGCGGATAGATCTAGAAGTTATATTCTGGGGTACAGGTGGATAGATTTATAAGTTATATTCTTGGGTACCGGCAGATAGATCTAGAAGTTGTATTCTGGGGTACAGGTGGATAGATGTATAAGTTATATTCTGGGGTACGGGTGGATAGATCTAGAAGTTGTATTCTGGGGTACAGGTGGATAGATGTATAAGTTATATTCTGGGGTACAGGTGGATAGATGTATAAGTTATATTTTGGGGTACAGGCAGATAGATCTAGAAGTTATATTCTGGGGTACAGGTGGATAGATGTATAAGTTATATTCTGGGGTACAGGTGGATAGATCTAGAAGTTGTATTCTGGGGTACAGGTGGATAGATCTAGAAGTTATATTCTGGGGTACAGACGGATAGATTTATAAGTTATATTCTGGGGTACCGGCAGATAGATCTAGAAGTTGTATTCTGGGGGTACAGGCGTATAGCTGTATACGTTATATTCTGGGGTACAGGCAGATAGATCTAGAAGTTGTATTCTGGGGGTACAGGTGTATAGCTGTATACGTTATATTCTGGGGTACAGGCAGATAGATCTAGAAGTTATATTCTGGGGTACAGGTGGATAGATGTATAAGTTATATTCTGGGGTACGGGTGGATAGATCTAGAAGTTGTATTCTGGGGTACAGGTGGATAGATGTATAAGTTATATTCTGGGGTACAGGTGGATAGATGTATAAGTTATATTTTGGGGTACAGGCAGATAGATCTAGAAGTTATATTCTGGGGTACAGGTGGATAGATGTATAAGTTATATTCTGGGGTACAGGTGGATAGATCTAGAAGTTGTATTCTGGGGTACAGGTGGATAGATCTAGAAGTTATATTCTGGGGTACAGACGGATAGATTTATAAGTTATATTCTGGGGTACCGGCAGATAGATCTAGAAGTTGTATTCTGGGGGTACAGGCGTATAGCTGTATACGTTATATTCTGGGGTACAGGCAGATAGATCTAGAAGTTGTATTCTGGGGGTACAGGTGTATAGCTGTATACGTTATATTCTGGGGTACAGGCAGATAGATCTAGAAGTTATATTCTGGGGTACAGGCATATAGCTGTATACGTTATATTCTGGGGTACAGGCAGATAGATCTAGAAGTTGTATTCTGGAGTGCATGCAGATAGATCTAGAAGTTGTATTCTGTGGTACAGGCAGATAGATCTAGAAGTTGTATTCTGTGGTACAGGCGGATAGATCTAGAAGTTATATTCTGGAGTGCATGCAGATAGATCTAGAAGTTGTATTCTGGGGTACAGGTGGATAGATCTAGAAGTTGTATTCTGGGGTACAGGTGGATAGATCTAGAAGTTGTATTCTGTGGTACAGGTGGATAGATGTATAAGTTATATTCTGGGGTACAGGCAGATAGATCTAGAAGTTGTATTCTGGGCTACAGGTGGATAGATGTATAAGTTATATTCTGGGGTACAGGTGGATAGATCTAGAAGTTGTATTCTGGGGTACAGGTGGATAGATGTATAAGTTATATTCTGGGGGTCCAGGCAGATAGCTGTATAAGTTATATTCTGGGCTACAGACAGATAGATCTAGAAGTTATATTCTGGGTTACAGACAGATAGATCTAGAAGTTATATTCTGGGGGTCCAGGCGGATAGCTGTATACGTTATATTCTGGGGTACAGGCAGATAGATCTAGAAGTTAAATTCTGGGCTACAGACGGATAGATCTATAAGTTATATTCTAGTATACAGACATATCTAGAAGTTATATTCTGGGGTACAGACGTATAGCTGTATACATTATATTCTGGGGTACAGGCAGATAGATCTAGAAGTTATATTCTGGGGTACAGACAGATAGATCTAGAAGTTATATTCTGGGGGTCCAGGCAGAGAGATCTATAAGTTGTATTCTAGGGGTACAGACATATAGCTGTATTAGCTGTATTCTGGTGGTCCAGCGGATAGATTTTTAAGTTATATTCTAGGGGTCCAGGCAGTTCTTTTTCATCCATTGTGGAATACAAGAACCAAATGGTAAAGACGCCACCTAAAGAAGGAAGAGCACGTTCAGAATGAGGCTCTTTGAAGGCGGATACTCCCTCCCAGCTGCACTTCATTCTGCCCTCAGCAGCAGCCTTCACTCTGAAAGTACTCGGCTCAGGACAACAACAGCGCTTCACATGGGGAGTTTTCTTGTCCCCATTAAGAAGGTTCTTTTCTACCTTTTCCTCTTGTGTGCACAGTAGTTCTTGAAGCAGAATTTGTACTGGATCAGGAGGTCTTCTACACTCATTTCCACCCCAAACCCAAAACACCCTGTGCCTGCAAGAAGCCTACCCACAAGCCCTCCACTAACAAGTCTTCCTCTGCATCGCTCCCAGAGGCCTGGACCTCTGCATGCAATCTGAGGACAGTTGTGTCCAGTCCTTGATGCATGGACCCTCTCCATGGTGGTTCTGAGGGTCATTTTGGAGGCTTATCAAATAGACTCTTCATCATTGTTTCTTCAGGTTAAGAGTTCCTCACGATCCTGTGAGGGCTCTTCAGCTCACAGCCCTTTCCTTTGCACTTGCAGCTGCTCCGTGTGTTTTCGCTAACATTATGGCAGCTTTTTCTGACTGTATTTGATTTCTAGGAATTTCTTTTACCTTCTTATCTGGATTATCTACTGCTAGAGGCAACTTTGTTGGAGCTCTTACCACTCCCTCTTCACCCGTGAGTCATTCTAGAGGAACACTACTGGGTGATCAGCTTCAAAAAGTCCTCTGTGACTCCATCTAAATCTCTGATCTTTCTCAGTGTGAGATTCAACACTCTTCAGGGACAGGTCTTCCTGTCAATGGACAAGGTTAGATGCTCTCAGGCTTTGGCACACCCATCGTGAGGGTGTGAGAATTACAAGAGTGTTTTCACTGCTGGTTTTAGCACTGCATGCAATTCTCTATGCCTAGTTCCACACCTGAACCCTTCATGTGGATATCTTCAGGAACTGGTCCAAACAGCAATGCCATTTCTCTAGCATTGTGTTGCTCTTGGCCAAGACCAGGGTGAATCTTAACTGGTGTCTTCAGGAAAACTACCTGACACTGAGTCATCCATTTGTCATAGTGAACTTCTCCATAGTGACAGCAGCCAGCCACTTTTAGCTCCTTGATGGCACCTGGTCTCTGGTCCAACCACTAAAGTCTTCTTTCTGGTGATTCATCTGGCCCTTCGGCTTTGGCCCCAGCTGGTTCTATGGCTTCAGGTTCGGATGCACTTCAACAATGCCTTGGCAGTGGCTTAAATTATCCTCAGAACACAGCAGCTTGATCTGAGGTTTGTCTGATTCTCTCTCTGCTGTTCACATTCCAGGTGTATATAATGTAACGGTGGACTGCTTCAGTCATCAGTGCGGGGGCCTCAAGAATTGGGAACTAAAGCAGTTGTATTTTGACTCCATAGTTCAGAAGTGGGGTCTGCCAGTTGTGGACCTGATGGTGTCTTGGATTAACCACAAGGTACCTTAGTTTTGCTCCAAGTTCCAGGGCCCTCTGTTTCCTCACAATAGACGTAATGGGCCTTTTGTGGAATTTCCCTCTGGCATATGTCTTTCCTCCTCTCCCCATGATTTCCAGGGTGTTGAGAAAAACCAAGATGGACCAGGTGCATGTGATTTTGTCATCTCCAGGTGTGGCTTTCATATCTGATCAATCTGTCAGTAGGCGAGCCATAGTGTCTGCCTCTACTTCCAGAACTCATTATTCTGGGTTCTCTGTTTCATCCAGACATGGAGAGACTAGCCTTGATGATGTAGCTCTTGAAGCTTATATCCTGAAGTGAAAGTGTTTGTCTTAGCGTGACCATGCTTTTGGCCTTAAACCAGTTTCTTTTATGTCACATCATAGGGTCTGGTCTTTGGTCTTCAATTAGCATATAAACCTTGAATTGACCGATTGTGTCCCGCCTTCTCCTTTGGCCTTATATACAGCCTGAATACTGGGCTTAGTTGCCCTTTTGTGGTGTACATGTGCATTACTACTGTGTGTGCTCTCGTTTGACTCTTGCTTGGCTTTCGTTGATTCTCCGATTCGATCCTTGGCTTCGTCTGACTATCCGCTCCAGTATTGACCAGTGGCTCTGTCTGTCTACCCACTCCATGTATGACCTAGGCCTTTTCTGACTACCTGTTCTGATCTGACCTTGATTCTGTCTGATTACCTGCTCCGTGAGTTCTGTGGCTCTAGCTGACTACCTGATTCGGTTTTGACCCGTGGCTCTGTCTGACTACCCACTCCGTGCTTGACCCCAGTACTGCCTGACTCTCCACTCTGTCTCAGCCAGCTTTTGCTGGATCTCGCTCTATAGAGCCTATGAGCAAACTTTACCTCCCTGGTATTGCTGTGGATGCCCTTCGCTCGGTAGCTCAGGGTTAGTCTGAACCCAGGTATTGTATAGCAGTCTCGCTCTGTGCTTCCTTGACTAGCTATACCTCCGAGGCTATTACCTGTCTGTACCCCGGTCTTGCTCCTGTTGCCTGATCCCTAGCACGCTTGTTCTGTACAATCAGAGGCGAGATTCTACCTCCTTTGCTGCCTTGGCGATCCGCGGTCGCAGTTTGTAG
Organism: Rhinophrynus dorsalis; assembly: GCA_037306005.1. Classification (NCBI taxonomy): domain Eukaryota; kingdom Metazoa; phylum Chordata; class Amphibia; order Anura; family Rhinophrynidae; genus Rhinophrynus; species Rhinophrynus dorsalis. The sequence continues at coordinate 403,726,484 of CM074724.1, read as the reverse complement.
CTCAGTGTCAGCTCCTGGGTAGTGTACTGCGCACTGTCCTCATGCCTGTTCCTGGGAAGGTTGGGGAAGTGTGGTGCTCCTGTGTATGGATCTCAATAAACTGGTTAAATTCACCTGCACATGTGTTGAGTGATTCTTTATCCTAAGTGTACCATGACACCAGTGTGGGAAGAAAGATTCTACCTGTGGTAGCGCCAGTGCAGGTGCCTCTTTTCCTTCATCTTTGGTACATTTTATTTTGTTACTTTGTTTTTGTGTGTAGATGTCAGTTGGCACCCGAGGTCCATGATTGTATTTATTTTGTCTAGGGTGACACAAGTTTTATTGTTGGGAGTTTTCTTCCCCTCCTTGGAATCTTGGTTGGGACATTTGTGCTCTATCAACGTGGTTCCTGTTTTCTACAATGGATGTAAAAGAAAAGTAATAAATGGGTGTCCTATGGGTTCTCTGGTGTAGTCGCCACCTTTTTGCCCTTCTTCTTATTATTTCGTACTTTGTTGCTGCTCATTGATACTGAGGCTGATACTGAGGGACAGTAAATTGGAGTTGGGAGAGTAAAGTGGAACTAGGAGGACAGAGTGGAGCTGCGAGGGTAAAGTGGAGCTGGGAAGTTAAAGTGAAATGGGGAAGGTAAAGTGAAGCTGAAAGGATAAAGTAGACCTGAAGATTTTAGCAGTCCAAACCTTCCAAATGTACCTCTTTAGGAGATATTAGGGGTCCATACTTCCCGTGTGTCCCTCTGTAGGATATATTAGGGGTCCATACCTCCCTAGTGTCCCTATTTATGAGATATTAGGTGTCTTCACTTCCCAAGTGTCCCTTTTTAGGAGATATTAGGGTTCCGTACCTCCCAAGTGTCCCTCTTTAGGAGATAATAGGGCTCCATTTCTCCCAATTGTCCCTCTTTAGGCGATATTAGGGGTCCATAGTTTCCAAATGTCCCTCTTTGGGAGATATTAGTGGTTCATCCCTCCCTAGTGTCCCTCTTTAGGAGATATTAGGGATCCGTACCTCACAAGTGTCCCTCTATAGGAGATATTAGGGATCTGTACCTCACAAGTGTCCCTTTTTAGGAGATATTAGAAGTCTGTACCTCTCATGTGTCCATCTTTAGCAGATATTAAGGTCCATTCCTCCCAAATGTCCCTCTTTAGGAGATATTAGGGATCAGTACCTTCCAAGTGTCCCTCTTTAGTAGATATTACGGCTCTGTACCTCCCAAGTGTCCCTTTTTCCCACCCCGGTGTCCCTGTGTGTAGGAGGTCAGACTATGTGATGTGTATAGAAGTGTATCACCCTGGTGTCCCTGTGTGTAGGAGATCAGACTGTGTGGTGTGTATATATAAGTGTATCACCCTGGTGTCCCTGTGTTTAGGAGATCAGACTGTGTGGTGTGTATATAAGTGTGTCACCCTGGTGTCCCTGTGTTTAGGAGATCAGACTGTGTGGTGTGTATATAAGTTTATCACCCTGGTGTCCCTGTGATTAGGAGATCAGACTGTGTGGTGTGTATAGAAGTGTATCACCCTGGTGTCCCTGTGTGTAGTTGATCAGACTGTGTAGTGTGTATATAAGTGTATCACCCTAGTGTCCCTGTGTTTAGGAGATCAGACTGTGTGGTGTGTATAGAAGTGTATCACCCTGGTGTCCCTGTGTTTAGGAGATCAGACCGTGTGGTGTGTATATAAGTGTATCACCCTGGTGTCCCTGTGTGTAGGAGATCAGACTGTGTGGTGTGTATATATAAGTGTATCACCCTGGTGTCCTTGTGTTTAGGAGATCAGACTGTGTGGTGTGTGTATATAAGTGTACCACCCTGGTGTTCCTGTGTTTAGGAGATCAGACTGTGTGGTGTGTATAGAAGTGTATCACCCTGGTGTCCCTGTGTTAGAGATCAGACCGTGTGGTGTGTATATAAGTGTATCACCCTGGTGTCCCTGTGTGTAGGAGATCAGACTGTGTGGTGTGTATATATAAGTGTATCACCCTGGTGTCCTTGTGTTTAGGAGATCAGACTGTGTGGTGTGTATAGAAGTGTATCACCCCGATGTCCCTGTGTGTAGGAGATCAGACTGTGTGGTGTGTATATATGTGTATCACCCTGGTGTCCCTGTGTTTAGGAGATCAGACTGTGTGGTGTGTATATAAGTGTATCACCCTGGTGTCCCTGTGTTTAGGAGATCAGACTATGTGGTATGTATATAAGTTTATCAACCTGGTGTCCCTGTGTTTAGGAGATCAGACTGTGTGGTGTGTATATAAGTGTATCACCCTGGTGTCCCTGTGTTTAGGAGATCAGACTGTGTGGTGTGTATATAAGTGTATCACCCTGGTGTCCCTGTGTTTAGGAGATCAGACTGTGTGGTGTGTGTATATAAGTGTATCACCCTGGTGTCCCTGTGTTTAGGAGATCAGACTGTGTGGTGTGTATGTAAGTGTATCACCCTGGTGTCCCTGTGTTTAGGAGATCAGACTATGTGGTGTGTATATATGTGTATCACCCTGGTGTCCCTGTGTTTAGGAGATCAGACTGTGTGGTGTGTATATAAGTTTATCAACCTGGTGTCCCTGTGTTTAGGAGATCAGACTGTGCGGTGTGTATATAAGTGTATCACCCTGGTGTCCCTGTGTTTAGGAGATCAGACTGTGTGGTGTGTGTATAAGTGTATCACCCTGGTGTCCCTGTGTTTAGGAGATCAGACTGTGCGGTGTGTATATAAGTGTATCACCCTGGTGTCCCTGTGTTTAGGAGATCAGACTGTGTGGTGTATATATAAGTGTATCACCCTGGTGTCACTGTGTTTAGGAGATCAGACTGTGTGGTGTGTATATAAGTGTATCACCCTGGTGTCCCTGTGTTTAGGAGATCAGACTGTGTGGTGTGTATAGAAGTGTATCACCCTGGTGTCCCTGTGTTTAGGAGATCAGACTGTGTGGTGTGTATAGAAGTGTATCACCCTGGTGTCCCTGTGTTTAGGAGATCAGACTGTGTGGTGTGTATATATGTGTATCACCCTGGTGTCCCTGTGTTTAGGAGATCAGACTGTGTGGTGTGTATAGAAGTGTATCACCCTGGTGTCCCTGTGTTTAGGAGATCAGACTGTGTGGTGTGTATATAAGTGTATCACCCCGATGTCCCTGAGTTTAGAAGATCAGACTATGTGGTGTGTATATAAATGTATCACCCTGATGTCCCTGTGTTTAGTTGATCAGACTGTGTGGTGTGTATATAAGTTTATCAACCTGGTGTCCCTGTGTTTAGGAGATCAGACTGTGTGGTGTGTATATATGTGTATCACCCTGGTGTCCCTGTGTTTAGGAGATCAGACTGTGTGGTGTGTATATAAGTGTATCACCCTGGTGTCCCTGTGTTTAGGAGATCAGACTATGTGGTATGTATATAAGTTTATCAACCTGGTGTCCCTGTGTTTAGGAGATCAGACTGTGTGGTGTGTATATAAGTGTATCACCCTGGTGTCCCTGTGTTTAGGAGACCAGACTATGTGGTATGTATATAAGTTTATCAACCTGGTGTCCCTGTGTTTAGGAGATCAGACTGTGCGGTGTGTATATAAGTGTATCACCCTGGTGTCCCTGTGTTTAGGAGATCAGACTGTGTGGTGTGTATAGAAGTGTATCACCCTGGTGTCCCTGTGTTTAGGAGATCAGACTGTGTGGTGTGTGTATAAGTGTATCACCCTGGTGTCCCTGTGTTTAGGAGATCAGACTGTGCGGTGTGTATATAAGTGTATCACCCTGGTGTCCCTGTGTTTAGGAGATCAGACTGTGTGGTGTATATATAAGTGTATCACCCTGGTGTCACTGTGTTTAGGAGATCAGACTGTGTGGTGTGTATATAAGTGTATCACCCTGGTGTCCCTGTGTTTAGGAGATCAGACTGTGTGGTGTGTATATATGTGTATCACCCTGGTGTCCCTGTGTTTAGGATATCAGACTGTGTGGTGTGTATATAAGTGTATCACCCTGGTGTCCCTGTGTTTAGGAGATCAGACTGTGTGGTGTGTATATAAGTGTATCACCCTGGTGTCCCTGTGTTTAGAAGATCAGACTGTGTGTTGTGTGTATATATGTGTATCACCCTGGTGTCCCTGTGTTTAGGAGATCAGACTGTGTGGTGTGTATAGAAGTGTATCACCCTGGTGTCTCTGTGTGTAGGAGATCAGACTGTGTGGTGTGTATATAAGTGTATCACCCTGGTGTCCCTGTGTTTAGGAGATCAGACTGTGTGGTATGTATATAAGTGTATCACCCTGGTGTCCCTGTGTTTAGGAGATCAGACTGTGTGGTGTGTATAGAAGTGTATCACCCTGGTGTCCCTGTGTTTAGGAGATCAGACTGTGTGGTGTGTATATAGGTGTATCACCCTGGTGTCCCTGTGTTTAGGAGATCAGACTGTGTGGTGTGTATAGAAGTGTATCACCCTGGTGTCCCTGTGTTTAGGAGATCAGACTGTGTGGTGTGTATAGAAGTGTATCACCCTGGAGTCCCTGTGTTTAGGAGATCAGACTGTGTGGTGTGTATATAAGTGTATCACCCTGGTGTCCCTGTGTTTAGGAGATCAGACTGTGTGGTGTGTATATAAGTGTATCACCCTGGTGTCGCTGTGTTTAGGAGATCAGACTGTGTGGTGTGTATATAAGTGTATCACCCTGGTGTCCCTGTGTGTAGGAGATTAGACTGTGTGGTGTGTATAGAAGTGTATCACCCTGGTGTCCCTGTGTGTAGGAGATCAGACTGTGTGGTGTGTATAGAAGTGTATCACCCTGGTGTCCCTGTGTTTAGGAGAACAGACTGTGTGGTGTGTATATAAGTGTATCACCCTGGTGTCCCTGTGTTTAGGAGATCAGACTGTGTAGTGTGTATATAAGTGTATCACCCCGGTGTCCCTGTGTTTAGGAGATCAGACTGTGTGGTGTGTATAGAAGTGTATCACCCTGGTGTCCCTGTGTTTAGGAGATCAGACTGTGTGGTGTGTATATAAGTGTATCACCCTGGTGTCCCTGTGTTTAGGAGATCAGACTGTGTGGTGTGTATATAAGTGTATCACCCTGGTGTCCCTGTGTTTAGGAGAACAGACTGTGTGGTGTGTATATAAGTGTATCACCCTGGTGTCCCTGTGTTTAGGAGATCAGACTGTGTGGTGTGTATAGAAGTGTATCACCCTGGTGTCCCTGTGTTTAGGAGATCAGACTGTATGGTGTGTGTATAAGTGTATCACCCTGGTGTCCCTGTGTTTAGGAGATCAGACTGTGTGGTGTGTATATAAGTGTATCACCCTGGTGTCCCTGTGTTTAGGAGATCAGACTGTGTGGTGTGTATATAAGTGTATCACCCTGGTGTCCCTGTGTGTAGGAGATCAGACTGTGTGGTGTGTATATAAGTGTATCACCCTGGTGTCCCTGTGTTTAGGAGATCAGACTGTGTGATGTATATATAAGTGTATCACCCTGGTGTCCCTGTGTTTAGGAGATCAGACTGTGTGGTGTATATATAAGTGTATCACCCTGGTGTCCCTGTGTTTAGGAGATCAGACTGTGTGATGTATATATAAGTGTATCACCCTGGTGTCCCTGTGTTTAGGAGATCAGACTGTGTGGTGTGTATATTAGTGTATCACCCTGGTGTCCCTGTGTGTAGGAGATCAGACTGTGTGGTGTGTATAGAAGTGTATCACCCCGGTGTCCCTGAGTTTAGAAGATCAGACTATGTGGTGTATATAGAAGTGTATCACCCTGGTGTCCCTGTGTTTAGGAGATCAGACTGTGTGGTGTGTATAGAAGTGTATCACCCTGGTGTCCCTGTGTTTAGGAGATCAGACTGTGTGGTGTGTATAGAAGTGTATCACCCTGGTGTCCCTGTGTTTAGGAGATCAGACTGTGTGGTGTGTATATAAGTGTATCATCCTGGTGTCCCTGTGTTTAGGAGATCAGACTGTGTGGTGTGTATATAAGTGTATCACTCTGGTGTCCCTGTGTTTAGGAGATCAGACTGTGTGGTGTGTATATAAGTGTATCACACTGGTGTCCCTGTGTATAGGAGATCAGACTGTGTGGTGTGTATATAAGTTTATCAACCTGGTGTCCCTGTGTTTAGGAGATCAGACTGTGTGGTGTGTATATAAGTGTATCACCCTGGTGTCCCTGTGTTTAGAAGATCAGACTATGTGGTATGTATATAAGTTTATCAACCTGGTGTCCCTGTGTTTAGGAGATCAGACTGTGTGGTGTGTATACAAGTGTATCACCCTGGTGTCCCTGTGTTTAGGAGATCAGACTGTGTGGTGTATATATAAGTGTATCACACTGGTGTCCCTGTGTATAGGAGATCAGACTGTGTGGTGTGTATATAAGTTTATCAACCTGGTGTCCCTGTGTTTAGGAGATCAGACTGTGTGGTGTGTATATAAGTGTATCACCCTGGTATCTCTGTGTGTAGGAGATCAGACTATGTGGTGTGTATATAAGTGTATCACCCTGGTATCTCTGTGTGTAGGAGATCAGACTGTGTCTTGTGTATATAAGTGTATCACCCTGGTGTCCCTGTGTTTAGGAGATCAGACTGTGTGGTGTGTATATAAGTGTATCACCCTGGTGTCCCTGTGTTTAGGAGATCAGACTGTGTGGTGTGTATAGAAGTGTATCACCCTGGTGTCCCTGTGTTTAGGAGATCAGACTGTGTGGTGTGTATAGAAGTGTATCACCCTGTTGTCCCTGTGTTTAGGAGATCAGACTGTGTGCTGTGTATATAAGTGTATCA
>CM074724.1:403576347-403719507 GCA_037306005.1 Rhinophrynus dorsalis | reverse complement strand
GAGGCTCGAGTGCTCGGCCGAGCACCCGAGCCCCATTGAAATGCATGGGGCGACACGAGCATTTCACCAGGCACCCCCTGCTCTGATGAGGGGAGGGTGCCTGGTCCATAGGAAAAGGGCAGAAAAAGATGGAAACACTACAGAAATGGTTCAGGGACAGCATAGGGAGGATGTCTGGATGCATCTTGGACTCCAACATCGCTGCTGGGAACGATCTTTCGCCCGTAGTACGCCATTTTTACAGACTGACCATAAAACACACAAAAAGGAAAATAAAGACGACTTTAGGCGAAAAATTGTTACCAAACAATATTTGCTGTATATTTACTTGTATATCATCTGCAAATTCTCTCCCAAAAATTTCCTTGATTTTCAGAACTGAGGCCATGATTAAGAGGGAAACGTGCGCAGAGGCAAATTCTCCCAAAAATTTCCTTGATTTTCAGAACTGAGGCCATGATTAAGAGGGAAACGTGCACAGAGGCAAATTCTCCCAAAATTTCCTGATTTCAGAACTGAGGCCATGATTAAGAGGGAAACGTGCACAGAGGCAAATTCTCCCAAAAATTTCCTTGATTTTATTGAACTGAGGCCATGATTAAGAGGGAAACGTGCGCTGAGCTGACCATCTAAAACATTATGGGTGAGGGTCTGCTGCAGAGCTGACCATCCTAAACATTATATGCGAAGGCCCGCTAGTGAGCTGACGCTATAAAAACATTATATGAGAGGGCCCGCTAGAGAGCTGACCCAATAAAACATTATATGAGAAGGCCCGCTGGTGAGCTGACCTATATAAAAATTGGCAAACAGGGCCCGCTGGTGAGCTGACCCTATATAAAAATTATATCACAGGGCCCGCTGGTGAGCTGGCCCTATATAAAAATTATATCACAGGGCCCGCTGGTGAGCTGGCCCTATATAAAAATTATATCCCAGGGCATATGGAAGAGGAGGAGGAGGATGAGAAGATTAAGAGTCAACCATATACCCGTTTTTTGGGTGGAAGGGGTGAATGGGAATACAGAGTATTCCCATCATTGTAAATAACATATATAAAGTGAGTTTATGTTCCCCCGGGGCTTTCCTCCAGTGGAGTGGAGAAGTCAGGGGAAATCCAGGCCTTGTTCATTTTTATAAGTGTCAACCTATCAGCATTGTCGGTGGAAAGGCGGATACGCTTATCTGTTATGATGCCACCAGCAGCACTAAATACCCGCTCAGACAGAACGCTGGCGGCAGGGCAGGCCAGCACCTCCAAGGCGTAGAGTGCCAGTTCATACCACGTGTCCAGCTTGGACACCCAGTAGTTGTAAGGCACAGAGGGATCATTGAGGACGCTGACACGGTCTGCTACGTACTCCTTCACCATCTTCCAAAACTTTTCCCTCCTTGTGACACTAGGCTGCGCATCAGGGTGAGGGTGCTGGCGGGGTGTCATGAAGGTGTCCCACGCCTTGGAGAGTGTTGCCCTGCCTTTGTCGGAACTGCTGTGTGCTCCCCTTTTCTCCCCTTCTCGGTTGGCCAAGGTAGCACGTACTCTGCCGCCAGCGTTGTCAGATGGAAAATTTTGGAGCAATTTTTCAACAAGAACCTTCTGGTATTGCACCATTTTGCTTGTCCTCTCCACCGGAGGAATGAGAGATGAGAAATTCTCTTTGTAGCGGGGGTCCAGAAGGGTGAACACCCAGTAATCCGTGTTGTTTAAAATGCGTATAACGCGTGGGTCACGGGAAAGGCAGCCTAACATAAAGTCAGCCATGTGTGCCAGAGTACCAACAGTCAAGATTTCGCTGTCCTCACCAGGAGGATGACTCTCAATCTCCTCATCCTCTTCCTCCTCTTCTGCCCACCCACGCTGAAGAGATGGAACTAAAGTTCCATGGCTACCCTCTGTAGCGGAGGCAACCGTGTCTTCCTCCTCCTCCTCCTCCTCCTCCGCCTCCTCCAGTTGTCGCTGAGAAGACGAAGTGAGGGTGCTCTGGCTATCACCTTGTGTAAGCTCTTCCTCCCCCATTTCCACCTCTTCCACATGCAAAGCGTCGGTTTTAATTGTGAGCAGCGAGCGTTTCAGTAGACACAGAAGTGGGATGGTTACACTGATAATAGCGTTATCGCCGCTCACCATCTGTGTCGATTCCTCAAAATTGCGTAAAACCTCGCAGAGGTCTGACATCCATTCCCACTCCTCACTTCTGATTACAGGAAGTTGAACGGAGAGGCGACGACCGTGTAACAGCTGGTACTCCACTACTGCCCTCTGCTGCTGACAAAGCCGGGCCAACATGTGGAAGGTGGAGTTCCAGCGCATGCTCACGTCACACAGCAGCCGGTGAGCTGGCAATTGTAAGCGCTGCTGCAGCTTCAACAGGCCGGCTGAAGCTGTTGATGACTTACGGAAATGTGCACACACGCGGCGCACCTTGGTCAAGAGATCATGCACATTGGGGTAGGTTTTTAGAAATCGCTGCACCACTAAATTAAATACATGCGCTAGGCATGGTACGTGTGTGAGCTTGCCGAGCTCCAAAGCCGCCACCAAGTTACGCCCATTATCACACACAACCATGCCTGGTTGCAGGTTGAGTGGCGAGAGCCACTGCTCGGTCTGGTGACTAATCCCCTGCAACAGCTCTGAGGCCGTGTGCTGTTTGTCCCCAAGGCAGATCAGCTTCAGCACGGCCTGTTGACGCTTCCCCACTGCAGTGCTACACTGCTTCCAGCTACTGGCTGATGGGGGAGTGGCGCTGTGTGTAGAGAATTCGGAGGTGGAAACGGAGGAGGAGGAGCCAATAACGTAGGTGCTGGTGGAAACCCTGATGGAGGTAGGGCCCGCAATCCTCGGCGTGGGTAGCACCCGTGCCATCCCAGGGTCCGAGTCGCTCCCAGCCTCCACGACATTCACCCAGTGTGCCGTCAGGGAAATGTAGCGTCCCTGGCCACAAGCACTTGTCCATGTGTCAGTCGTTAAGTGGACCTTCCCAGTAACTGCGTTGGTCAGGGCACGGGTGATGTTACGGGACACATGGTGGTGTAATGCGGGGATGGCACACCGGGAAAAGTAGTGGCGGCTGGGGACCGCGTACCGAGGGACAGCTGCTGCCATCAGGCTGCGGAAGGACTCAGTGTCCACAAGCCTAAATGGCAGCATTTCGATGGCCAGTAATTTTGAAAGGTGTGAGGTTAGTGCTATGGCCTGTGGGTGGGTGGCTGGGTACTTTCTCTTGCGCTCAAATGCCTGGGGTAACGACATTTGGACGCTGTGCTGGGACAGGGAAGTGGATGTGGTCGCTGATGGTGCTTCAGATGGTACAGGTGCAGGGCGGGAGGTATGCGGGCCTGCGCCTTCGACAGGCGATTGGCCGGCACCGAAAACAGGGGAAGAGGAGGCAGTGGTGTGGCCTGCAGACACAGATGGGCGATCCAGGCGTTCCTCCCACTTACTACGGTGCTTGGATGCCATGTGTCGGATCATGCTGGTGGTGGTGAGGTTTCTAGTGTTCATGCCTCGGCTCATTCTGGTGTGGCACAGGTTGCAAACTACAATTCTTTTGTCGTCCGCACTTTCCTTAAAAAAACACCATACCGCGGAACACCTACCCTTTGTAGATAGGTAGATTTACGCAAGGGGGTGCTCCGTGGAACATTTGCGGGCCGGTTTGGTGCGGTCCGCCTTCTTTCTGTAGCCACACCACTGCCTCTTCCAGCCTGTTGCGGTGCTGCAGATGGCTCACCCTCAGGACTGCTGACATCGCTCGGCTCTACACCTTCCCAGGTGGGGTCAGTCACCTCATCGTCCACCAAGTCCTCCTCCACTTCCTCACTCTGATCATCCTCCTCATGTCTTGATCCCACCACATACTCAGTCATTGACAACTGTATAACATTTTCCTCAACAAGGTCTTGAGACGGAAATAGTGGTTGATTTAATGGCAACTGTGTCTCATCATCATCATCATCATCCACTACTTCCTTTGACCTTAAATGCCGTTCACATCTGTCATCTTCTTGTGATTGGGTAGCCTCTAGAGGTTGTGAATCAGGGCACAAGATGTCATGTTCCTCTGCAAGCGTGCTTGGAGAGAGGGTCAAATGAAGGATTGGTGATGAGACGAGCTCCTCACTATATCCCAGTATGGGATCACTTCTTTGACCAGACCGTGTATGGTGGGAGGAAGGATGATCAGAGTGAGGATTATTTTGACCAGACTCTTGGCTACTGAGAGTGGACTTGGTGGAAGACAGGGTGGTGCTTAACCGACTGGAAGCAGTATCAGCTGTCATCCAACCGACCACCTGTTCGCAGTGGTCGGACCTCGAGAGTGATGTCCTGCGACGCCCTGTAAAATTAGACATGAAGCTAGGTATGGTGGATGTCTTTCTTTCTTGTGCTCTGGCACCAGGCACAGTTTCTCCGCGTCCTGACCCGCGCCCTGAACTTTCAGGATCACGTCCACTTCCCCGTCCCTTTTTACCCGCCTTCTTCATCTTACACAGAATATGTGACTTTAATATTTGAGTTTGAAAACTTAACAGTATTTCTTACTATTCTGCAACTGTTCAGAGTACACAGAATAGGCTGCTAAACGGCGGTGATACACACTGAATGGAATATGTGACTTTGATATTTGAGTTTGAAAACTTAACACTATTTCTTACTATTCTGCAACTCTGCAGAGTACACAGAATAGGCTGCAAAACGGCAGTGATACACACTGAATGGAATATGTGACTTTAATATTTGAGTTTGAAAACTTAACACTATTTCTTATTATTCTGCAACTGTGCAGAGTACACAGAATAGGCTGCTAAACGGCGGTGAAACACACTGAATGGAATATGTGACTTTAATATTTGAGTTTGAAAACTTAACAGTATTTCTTACTATTCTGCAACTGTTCAGAGTACACAGAATAGGCTGCTAAACGGCGGTGATACACACTGAATGGAATATGTGACTTTGATATTTGAGTTTGAAAACTTAACAGTATTTCTTATTATTCTGCAACTGTGCAGAGTACACAGAATAGGCTGCTAAACGGCGGTGATACACACTGAATGGAATATGTGACTTTAATATTTGAGTTTGAAAACTTAACAGTATTTCTTACTATTCTGCAACTCTGCAGAGTACACAGAATAGGCTGCAAAACGGCGGTGATACACACTGAATGGAATATGTGACTTTAATATTTGAGTTTGAAAACTTAACAGTATTTCTTCCTATTCTGCAACTCTGCACAGTACACAGAATGTGCTGCTAAACTGCGGCGAAGCACACTGAATGTAATATGTGACTTTGATATTTTAGTTTGAAGACTTAACAGTATTTCTTCCTATTCTGCAACTCTGCACAGTACACAGAATGTGCTGCTAAACTGCGGCGACGCACACTGAATGGAATATGTGACTTTGATATTTTAGTTTGAAGACTTAACAGAATGTGCTCTAATCTGCCATAGAGGAGATGAAGGGGGACATTGTGGAAGAGGGGCATAGCGGAGATGAAGGGGCACATTGTGGAAGAGGGGCATAGCGGAGATGAAGGGGGACATTGTGGAAGAGGGGCATAGCGGAGATGAAGGGGGCATAGCGGAGATGAAGGGGGACATTGCGGAGATGAAGGGGGCATTCGGAGATGAAGGGGGCATAGCGGAGATGAAGGGGGGCATTGACCAGGCACCCTCCCCTCATCAGAGCAGGGGGTGCCTGGTGTAATGCTCGTGTCGCCCCATTATATGCAATGGGGCTCGGGTGCTCGGCCGAGCACTCGAGCCTCAGGGGGTGCTAGGTCAGAGCACCCGAGCACCCGAGCATCGGGGTGCTCGCTCAACACTAGTGTTGAGCGAGCGTGCTCGGCCGATGCTCGGATCGGCTCGAGCATCGCTCTGCTCGGCACATGGCGGTACTCGTCGAGTACCACCATGTGCTCGCCCGCCATGTTCGGGTGGCGGGGATCTGTGCCGGAAGAGGCACAGATCTGAAGACGCTCCGCTGGACCACCAGGGACTGGAGGTACGGGGGCATTGCGGAGATGAAGGGGGCATTGCGGAGATGAAGGGGGACATTGTGGAAGAGGGGCATAGACTCTATGCCCCTCTTCCACAATGTCCCCCTTCATCTCCGCTATGCCCGTCTTCCACAATGTCCCCCTTCATCTCCGCTATGCCCCTCTTCCACAATGTGCCCCTTCATCTCCGCTATGCCCCTCTTCCACAATGTCCCCCTTCATCTCCTCTATGCCATAGAGGAGATGAAGGGGGACATTGTGGAAGAGGGGCATAGCGGAGATGAAGGGGCACATTGTGGAAGAGGGGCATAGCGGAGATGAAGGGGGACATTGTGGAAGAGGGGCATAGCGGAGATGAAGGGGGCATAGCGGAGATGAAGGGGGACATTGCGGAGATGAAGGGGGCATAGCGGAGATGAAGGGGGGCATTGACCAGGCACCCTCCCCTCATCAGAGCAGGGGGTGCCTGGTGTAATGCTCGTGTCGCCCCATTATATGCAATGGGGCTCGGGTGCTCGGCCGAGCACTCGAGCCTCAGGGGGTGCTCGGTCAGAGCACCCGAGCATCGGGGTGCTCGCTCAACACTAGTGTTGAGCGAGCGTGCTCGGCCGATGCTCGGATCGGCTCGAGCATCGCTCTGCTCGGCACATGGCGGTACTCGTCGAGTACCGCCATGTGCTCGCCCGCCATGTTCGGGTGGCGGGGATCTGTGCCGGAAGAGGCACAGATCTGAAGACGCTCCGCTGGACCACCAGGGACTGGAGGTACGGGGGCATTGCGGAGATGAAGGGGGCATTGCGGAGATGAAGGGGGACATTGTGGAAGAGGGGCATAGACTCTATGCCCCTCTTCCACAATGTCCCCCTTCATCTCCGCTATGCCCGTCTTCCACAATGTCCCCCTTCATCTCCGCTATGCCCCTCTTCCACAATGTGCCCCTTCATCTCCGCTATGCCCCTCTTCCACAATGTCCCCCTTCATCTCCTCTATGCCATAGAGGAGATGAAGGGGGACATTGTGGAAGAGGGGCATAGCGGAGATGAAGGGGCACATTGTGGAAGAGGGGCATAGCGGAGATGAAGGGGGACATTGTGGAAGAGGGGCATAGCGGAGATGAAGGGGGCATAGCGGAGATGAAGGGGGACATTGCGGAGATGAAGGGGGCATAGCGGAGATGAAGGGGGGCATTGACCAGGCACCCTCCCCTCATCAGAGCAGGGGGTGCCTGGTGTAATGCTCGTGTCGCCCCATTATATGCAATGGGGCTCGGGTGCTCGGCCGAGCACTCGAGCCTCAGGGGGTGCTCGGTCAGAGCACCCGAGCACCCGAGCATCGGGGTGCTCGCTCAACACTAATTATTATAAATAACCAAAACACAAAAATACCGTAATGTGTCGGTAGGAAACAGTGACGCATGGTGGAGGTTCCTTGCAAGTTTGAGCTGCATTTCTGCATATGGATTTGGGGATTTGGTCAGAATTAGTTGTTTTCTCAATGCTGAGAAGTACAGGCAGATACTTATCCATCATTCAATACCATCAGAGAGGCATCTGATTGGACCTAAATTTATTCAGCAGCAATGACCCCAGTCATACAGCCAAAGTGATTAAGAACTATCTTCAGTGTAAAGAAGAACAAGGAGTCCTGGAAGTGATGGTATGGACCCCACAGAGCCCTGAGCTGAACATCATGTAGTCCGTCAGGGATTACATGAAGAGAGAGAGGCAACTGAGGCTCCTAAATTCACAGAAGAACTGAGGTTAGTTCTCCAAGATGTTTGGAACAACCTACCTGCCGAGTTCCTTACAATCTGTGTACAAGTGACCTAGAGGAACTGATGTGATTTGAAAGCAAAGGGTGGTCACACCAAATATTGATTTGATTTAGATGTTTCTTCTGATCACTCACTATCATTTTGTTAATAGATAAAAATAAACTATTAACTTGTCTTTTTTTAAAGCACTTTTACTTTACAGTATTTTTTTCTCACCTGCCTCAGACTTCTGCACAATGCTGTATATGGGAGGATTATTACACGTATTTATTATTATAAATAACAACCGAAACATACACATACACTTATATAAGGGATGATTATCACATTGTTCTTTTTATTTTATCTTATTGTTATTTATTATTTTATTTTTAACTAGTGTAAAAGCCCGTGTACACGGGCCAAGGTCCAGGTAATGTTAACCCATTGACTGCCAGAGGTGTACGCAACGCATTGTTTTGCAATGCGTTGCCTACCCCTCTGGCACTCAAAGGGTTAACAGGTTGCTACCTCACAGTTCCATGTGATGCAGTCCTGTTTCAGCTCACTCATGAGATGCAATCATGCGCAGTAGAGACGGCCCGAACGTGGGCACTGCGCACGACTGCATCGTGACAAACATCCTAGTGATTTACTATATAGGATTTACTAAAACTCACCAATCACCAGCAAGTCCACAACTGGAACATTAACTGACAGAGAAAACGACAAAAAGAGAAGAGATTATCTCTGTGAGCAACGGGAGGGGAAATATACAGAAGGGACAAAGGACTATTCAGGAGGTGGAATATAAAGAAAGGACTATTCAGGAGGGGAATATACAGAAAGGACTAAGGACTATTCAGGAGGGGAATATACAGAAGGGACTAAGGACTATTCAGGAGGTGGAATATACAGAAGGGAATAAGGACTATTCAGGAGGGGAATATACAGAAAGGACTAAGGACTATTCAGGAGAGGAATATACAGAAAGGACTAAGGACTATTCAGGAGGTGGAATATACAGAAGGGACTAAGGACTATTCAGGAGGGGAATATACAGAAGGGACTAAGGACTATTCAGGAGGAGGAATATACAGAAGGGACTAAGGACTATTCAGGAGGGGAATATACAGAAGGGAATAAGGACTATTCAGGAGGGGAATATACAGAAGGGAATAAGGACTATTCAGGAGGGAAATATACAGAAAGGACTAAGGACTATTCAGGAGGGGAATATACAGAAGGGACTAAGGACTATTCAGGAGGGGAATATACAGAAGGGAATAAGGACTATTCAGGAGGGGAATATACAGAAGGGAATAAGGACTATTCAGGAGGGGAATATACAGAAAGGACTAAGGACTATTCAGGAGGGGAATATACAGAAAGGAGTAAGGACTATTAAGGAGGGGAATATACAGAAGGGACTAAGGACTATTAAGGAGGAGGAATATACAGAAAGGACTAAGGACTATTCAGGAGGAGGAATATACAGAAGGGACTAGGGACTATTCAGGAGGAGGAATATACAGAAAGAACTAAGGACTATTCAGGAGGAGGAATATACAGAAGGGACTAAGGACTATTCAGGAGGGGAATATACAGAAAGGACTAAGGACTATTCAGGAGAGGAATATACAGAAAGGACTAAGGACTATTCAGGAGGAGGAATATACAGAAAGGACTAAGGACTATTCAGGAGGAGGAATATACAGAAAGGACTAAGGACTATTCAGGAGGAGGAATATACAGAAGGGACTAAGGACTATTCAGGAGGTGGAATATACAAAAAGGACTAAGGACTATTCAGGAGGAGGAATATACAGAAAGGACTAAGGACTATTCAGGAGGGGAATATACAGAAAGGACTAAGGACTATTCAGGAGGAGGAATATACAGAAGGGACTAAGGACTATTCAGGAGGTGGAAAATACAGAAAGGACTAAGGACTATTCAGGAGGGGAATATACAGAAGGGACTAAGGACTATTCAGGACGGAATATACAAAAGGGACTAAGGACTATTCAGGAGAGGAATATACAGAAGGGAATAAGGACTATTCAGGAGGGGAATATACAGAAAGGACTAAGGACTATTCAGGAGGGGAATATACAGAAGGGACTAAGGACTATTCAGGAGAGGAATATACAGAAGGGAATAAGGACTATTCAGGAGGGGGATATACAGAAGGGACTAAGGACTATTCAGGAGGGGAATATACAGAAAGGACTAAGGACTATTCAGGAGGTGGAATATACAGAAAGGACTAAGGACTATTCAGGAGGAGGAATATACAGAAGGGACTAAGGACTATTCAGGAGGTGGAATATACAGAAAGGACTAAGGACTATTCAGGAGGAGGAATATACAGAAAGGACTAAGGACTATTCAGGAGGGGAATATACAGAAAGGACTAAGGACTATTCAGGAGAGGAATATACAGAAGGGACTAAGGACTATTCAGGAGGTGGAATATACAGAATGGACTAAGGACTATTCAGGAGGGGAATATACAGAAGGGACTAAGGACTATTCAGGAGGGGAATATACAAAAGGGAATAAGGACTATTCAGGAGGTGGAATATACAGAAAGGACTAAGGACTATTCAGGAGGGGAATATACAGAAGGGACTAAGGACTATTCAGGAGGGGAATATACAGAAAGGACTAAGGACTATTCAGGAGGAGGAATATACAGAAGGGACTAAGGACTATTCAGGAGGGGAATATACAGAAGGAACTAAGGACTATTCAGGAGGAGGAATATACAGAAGGGACTAAGGACTATTCAGGAGGTGGAAAATACAGAAAGGACTAAGGACTATTCAGGAGGGGAATATACAGAAGGGACTAAGGACTATTCAGGACGGGAATATACAAAAGGGACTAAGGACTATTCAGGAGAGGAATATACAGAAGGGAATAAGGACTATTCAGGAGGGGAATATACAGAAAGGACTAAGGACTATTCAGGAGGGGAATATACAGAAGGGACTAAGGACTATTCAGGAGAGGAATATACAGAAGGGAATAAGGACTATTCAGGAGGGGGATATACAGAAGGGACTAAGGACTATTCAGGAGGGGAATATACAGAAAGGACTAAGGACTATTCAGGAGGTGGAATATACAGAAAGGACTAAGGACTATTCAGGAGGGGAATATACAGAAGGGACTAAGGACTATTCAGGAGGGGAATATACAGAAAGGACTAAGGACTATTCAGGAGGAGGAATATACAGAAAGGACTAAGGACTATTCAGGAGGGGAATATACAGAAAGGATTAAGGACTATTCAGGAGGAGGAATATACAGAAAGGACTAAGGACTATTCAGGAGGGGAATATACAGAAAGGACTAAGGACTATTCAGGAGGAGGAATATAGAGAAAGGACTAAGGACTATTCAGGAGGGGAATATACAGAAGGGACTAAGGACTATTCAGGAGGGGAATATACAGAAAGGACTAAGGACTATTCAGGAGAGGAATATACAGAAAGGACTAAGGACTATTCAGGAGGTGGAATATACAGAAAGGACTAAGGACTATTCAGGAGGGGAATATACAGAAAGGACTAAGGACTATTCAGGAGGGGAATATACAGAAAGGACTAAGGACTATTCAGGAGGGGAATATACAGAAGGGACTAAGGACTATTCAGGAGGTGGAATATACAGAAAGGACTAAGGACTATTCAGGAGGGGGAATATACAGAAAGGACTAAGGACTATTCAGGAGGAGGAATATACAGAAAGGACTAAGGACTATTCAGGAGGGGGATATACAGAAGGGACTAAGGACTATTCAGGAGGGGAATATACAGAAAGGACTAAGGACTATTCAGGAGGGGAATATACAGAAAGGACTAAGGACTAGTGATGAGCGAGCACCCCAATGCTCGGATGTTCGGGTGCTCTGACCGAGCACCCCCTGAGGCTCGAGTGCTCGGCCGAACACCCGAGCCCCATTGAAGTCAATGGGAGGACTCGAGCATTACACCAGGCACCCCCTGCTCTGATGAGGGGAGGGTGCCTGGTCCATAGGAAAAGGGCAGAAAAAGATGGAAACACTACAGAAATGGTTCAGGGACAGCATAGGGAGGATGTCTGGATGCACCTTGGACTCCAACATCGCTGCTGGAACGATCTTTCGCCCGTAGTACGCCATTTTTACAGACTGACCGTAAAACACACAAAAAGGAAAATAAAAACGACTTTAGGCGAAAAATTGTTACCAAACAGTATTTGCTGTATATTTACTTGTATATCATCTGCAAATTCTCCAAAAATTTCATCGATTTTCTGAAGTGAGGCCATGATTAAGAGGGAAACGTGCGCAGAGGCAAATTATCCCAAAAATTTCCTTGATTTTCAGAACTGAGGCCATGATTAAGAGGGAAACGTGCGCAGAGGCAAATTCTCCCAAAAATTTCCTTGATTTTCAGAACTGAGGCCATGATTAAGAGGGAAACGTGCGCTGAGCTGACCATCTAAAACATTATGGGTGAGGGTCTGCTGCAGAGCTGACCATCCTAAACATTATATGCGAAGGCCCGCTAGTGAGCTGACGCTATAAAACATTATATGAGAGGGCCCGCTAGAGAGCTGACCCAATAAAACATTATATGAGAAGGCCCGCTGGTGAGCTGACCTATATAAAAATTGTCAAACAGGGCCCGCTGGTGAGCTGGCCCTATATAAAAATTATATCACAGGGCCCGCTGGTGAGCTGGCCCTATATAAAAATTATATCCCAGGGCACGCTGGTGAGCTGGCCCTATATAAAAATTATATCCCAGGGCATATGGAAGAGGAGGAGGAGGATGAGAACATTAAGAGTCAACCATATACCCGTTTTTGGGGTGGAAGGGGTGAATGGGAATACAGAGTATTCCCATCATTGTAAATAACATATATAAAGTGAGTTTATGTTCCCCCGGGGCTTTCCTCCAGTGGAGTGGAGAAGTCAGGGGAAATCCAGGCCTTGTTCATTTTTATAAGTGTCAACCTATCAGCATTGTCGGTGGAAAGGCGGATACGCTTATCTGTTATGATGCCACCAGCAGCACTAAATACCCGCTCAGACAGAACGCTGGCGGCAGGGCAGGCCAGCACCTCCAAGGCGTAGAGTGCCAGTTCATACCACGTGTCCAGCTTGGACACCCAGTAGTTGTAAGGCACAGAGGGATCATTGAGGACGCTGACACGGTCTGCTACGTACTCCTTCACCATCTTCCAAAACTTTTCCCTCCTTGTGACACTAGGCTGCGCATCAGGGTGAGGGTGCTGGCGGGGTGTCATGAAGGTGTCCCACGCCTTGGAGAGTGTTGCCCTGCCTTTGTCGGAACTGCTGTGTGCTCCCCTTTTCTCCCCTTCTCGGTTGGCCAAGGTAGCACGTACTCTGCCGCCAGCGTTGTCAGATGGAAAATTTTGGAGCAATTTTTCAACAAGAACCTTCTGGTATTGCACCATTTTGCTTGTCCTCTCCACCGGAGGAATGAGAGATGAGAAATTCTCTTTGTAGCGGGGGTCCAGAAGGGTGAACACCCAGTAATCCGTGTTGTCTAAAATGCGTACAACGCGTGGGTCACGGGAAAGGCAGCCTAACATAAAGTCAGCCATGTGTGCCAGAGTACCAACAGTCAAGATTTCGCTGTCCTCACCAGGAGGCTGACTCTCAATATCCTCATCCTCTTCCTCCTCTTCTGCCCACCCACGCTGAAGAGATGGAACTAAAGTTCCATGGCTACCCTCTGTAGCGGAGGCAACCGTGTCTTCCTCCTCCTCCTCCTCCTCCTCCTCCTCCTCCGCCTCCTCCAATTGTCGCTGAGAAGACGAAGTGAGGGTGCTCTGGCTATCACCTTGTGTAAGCTCTTCCTCCCCCATTTCCACCTCTTCCACATGCAAAGCGTCGGTTTTAATTGTGAGCAGCGAGCGTTTCAGTAGACACAGAAGTGGGATGGTTACACTGATAATAGCGTTATCGCCGCTCACCATCTGTGTCGATTCCTCAAAATTGCGTAAAACCTCGCAGAGGTCTGACATCCATTCCCACTCCTCACTTCTGATTACAGGAAGTTGAACGGAGAGGCGACGACCGTGTAACAGCTGGTACTCCACTACTGCCCTCTGCTGCTCACAAAGCCGGGCCAACATGTGGAAGGTGGAGTTCCAGCGCGTGCTCACGTCACACAGCAGCCGGTGAGCTGGCAATTGTAAGCGCTGCTGCAGCTTCAACAGGCCGGCCGAAGCTGTAGATGACTTACGGAAATGTGCACACACGCGGCGCACCTTGGTCAAGAGATCATGCACATTGGGGTAGGTTTTTAGAAATCGCTGCACCACTAAATTAAATACATGCGCTAGGCATGGTACGTGTGTGAGCTTGCCGAGCTCCAAAGCCGCCACCAAGTTACGCCCATTATCACACACAACCATGCCTGCTTGCAGGTTGAGTGGCGAGAGCCACTGCTCGGTCTGGTGACTAATCCCCTGCAACAGCTCTGAGGCCGTGTGCTGTTTGTCCCCAAGGCAGATCAGCTTCAGCACGGCCTGTTGACGCTTCCCCACTGCAGTGCTACACTGCTTCCAGCTACTGGCTGATGGGGGAGTGGCGGTGTGTGTAGAGAATTCGGAGGTGGAAACGGAGGAGGAGGAGCCAATAACGTAGGTGCTGGTGGAAACCCTGATGGAGGTAGGGCCCGCAATCCTCGGCGTGGGTAGCACCCGTGCCATCCCAGGGTCCGAGTCGCTCCCAGCCTCCACGACATTCACCCAGTGTGCCGTCAGGGAAATGTAGCGTCCCTGGCCACAAGCACTTGTCCATGTGTCAGTCGTTAAGTGGACCTTCCCAGTAACTGCGTTGGTCAGGGCACGGGTGATGTTACGGGACACATGGTGGTGTAATGCGGGGATGGCACACCGGGAAAAGTAGTGGCGGCTGGGGACCGCGTACCGAGGGACAGCTGCTGCAGCCTCCGAATGGCAGCATTTCGATGGCCAGTAATTTTGAAAGGTGTGAGGTTAGTGCTATGGCCTGTGGGTGGGTGGCTGGGTATTTTCTCTTGCGCTCAAATGCCTGGGGTAACGACATTTGGATGCTGTGCTGGGACAGGGAAGTGGATGTGGTCGCTGATGGTGCTTCAGATGGTACAGGTGCAGGGCGGGAGGTATGCGGGCCTGCGCCTTCGACAGGCGATTGGCCGGCACCGAAAACAGGGGAAGAGGAGGCAGTGGTGTGGCCTGCAGACACAGATGGGCGATCCAGGCGTTCCTCCCACTTACTACGGTGCTTGGATGCCATGTGTCGGATCATGCTGGTGGTGGGTGAGGTTTCTAGTGTTCATGCCTCGGCTCATTCTGGTGTGGCACAGGTTGCAAACTACAAATCTTTTGTCGTCCGCACTTTCCTTAAAAAAACGCCATACCGCGGAACACCTACCCCTTGGCAAGGTAGATTTACGCAAGGGGGGTGCTCCGTGGAACATTTGCGGGCCGGTTTGGTGCGGTCCCGCCTTCTTTCTGTAGCCACACCACTGCCTCTTCCAGCCTGTTGCGGTGCTGCAGATGGCTCACCCTCAGGACTGCTGTCATCGCTCGGCTCTACACCTTCCCAGGTGGGGTCAGTCACCTCATCGTCCACCAAGTCCTCCTCCACTTCCTCACTCTGATCATCCTCCTCAAGTCTTGATCCCACCACATACTCGGTCATTGACAACTGTATAACATTCTCCTCAACAAGGTCTTGAGAAGGAAATAGTGGTTGATTTAATGGCAACTGTGTCTCATCATCATCATCATCATCCACTACTTCCTTTGACCTTAAATGCCGTTCACATCTGTCATCTTCTTGTGATTGGGTAGCCTCTAGAGGTTGTGAATCAGGGCACAAGATGTCATGTTCCTCTGCAAGCGTGCTTGGAGAGAGGGGTCAAATGAAGGATTGGTGATGAGACGAGCTCATCACTATATCCCAGTGTGGGATCACTTCTTTGACCAGACCGTGTATGGTGGGAGGAAGGATGATCAGAGTGAGGATTATGTTGACCAGACTCTTGGCTACTGAGAGTGGACTTGGTGGAAGACAGGGTGGTGCTTAACCGACTGGAAGCAGTATCAGCTGTCATCCAACCGACCACCTGTTCGCACTGGTCGGACCTCGAGAGTGATGTCCTGCGACGCCCTGTGAAATCAGACATGAAGCTAGGTATGGTGGATGTCTTTCTTTCTTGTGCTCTGGCACCAGGCACAGTTTCTCCGCGTCCTGACCCGCGCCCTGAACTTTCAGGATCACGTCCACTTCCCCGTCCCTTTTTACCCGCCTTCTTCATCTTACACGATATATATGACTTTAATATATATGAGTTTGAAAACTTAACAGTATTTCTTACTATTCTGCAACTCTGCAGAGTACACAGAATAGGCTGCTAAACGGCGGTGAAACACACTGAATGGAATATGTGACTTTAATATTTGAGTTTGAAAACTTAACAGTATTTCTTACTATTCTGCAACTGTTCAGAGTACACAGAATAGGCTGCTAAACGGCGGTGATACACACTGAATGGAATATGTGACTTTAATATTTGAGTTTGAAAACTTAACAGTATTTCTTATTATTCTGCAACTGTGCAGAGTACACAGAATAGGCTGCTAAACTGCGGTGAAACACACTGAATGGAATATGTGACTTTAATATTTGAGTTTGAAAACTTAACAGTATTTCTTACTATTCTGCAACTCTGCAGAGTACACAGAATAGGCTGTTAAACGGCGTTGAAACACACTGAATGGAATATGTGACTTTAATATTTGAGTTTGAAAACTTAACAGTATTTCTTATAATTCTGGAACTGTACAGAGTACACAGAATAGGCTGTTAAACGGCGGTGAAAGACACTGAATGGAATATGTGACTTTAATATTTGAGTTTGAAAACTTAACAGTATTTCTTATAATTCTGGAACTGTACAGAGTACACAGAATAGGCTGTTTAAACGGCGGTGAAAGACACTGAATGGAATATGTGACTTTAATATTTGAGTTTGAAAAATTAACAGTATTTCTTACTATTCTGCAACTCTGCAGAGTACACAGAATAGGCTGTTAAACGGCGTTGAAACACACTGAATGGAATATGTGACTTTAATATTTGAGTTTGAAAACTTAACAGTATTTCTTATAATTCTGGAACTGTACAGAGTACACAGAATAGGCTGTTAAACGGCGGTGAAAGACACTGAATGGAATATGTGACTTTAATATTTGAGTTTGAAAAATTAACAGTATTTCTTACTATTCTGCAACTCTGCAGAGTACACAGAATAGGCTGTTAAACGGCGTTTGAAACACACTGAATGGAATATGTGACTTTAATATTTGAGTTTGAAAACTTAACAGTATTTCTTATAATTCTGGAACTGTACAGAGTACACAGAATAGGCTGTTAAACGGCGGTGAAAGACACTGAATGGAATATGTGACTTTAATATTTGAGTTTGAAAACTTAACAGTATTTCTTATAATTCTGCAACTGTACAGAGTACACAGAATAGGCTGTTAAACGGCGGTGAAAGACACTGAATGGAATATGTGACTTTGATATTTGAGTTTGAAAAATTAACAGTATTTCTTACTATTCTGCAACTCTGTAGAGTACACAGAATAGGCTGTTAAACGGCGTTGAAGCACACTGAATGGAATATGTGACTTTGATATTTGAGTTTGAAGACTTAACAGTATTTCTTCCTATTCTGCAACTCTGCACACTACACAGAATGTGCTGCTAAACTGCGGCGAAGCACACTGAATGGAATATGTGACTTTGATATTTTAGTTTGAAGACTTAACAGTATTTCTTCCTATTCTGCAACTCTGCACAGTACACAGAAAGTGCTGCTACACTGCGGCGAAGCACACTGAATGGAATATGTGACTTTGATATTTGAGTTTGAAGACTTAACAGTATTTCTTCCTATTCTGCAACTCTGCACAGTACACAGAATGTGCTGCTAAACTGCGGCGAAGCACACTGAATGGAATATGTGACTTTGATATTTTAGTTTGAAGACTTAACAGTATTTCTTCCTATTCTGCAACTCTGCACAGTACACAGAATGTGCTGCTAAACTGCGGCGAAGCACACTGAATGGAATATGTGACTTTGATATTTTAGTTTGAAGACTTAACAGTATTTCTTCCTATTCTGCAACTCTGCACACTACACAGAATGTGCTGCTAAACTGCGGCGAAGCACACTGAATGGAATATGTGACTTTGATATTTTAGTTTGAAGACTTAACAGTATTTCTTCCTATTCTGCAACTCTGCACAGTACACAGAATGTGCTGCTAAACTGCGGCGAAGCACACTGAATGGAATATGTGACTTTGATATTTGAGTTTGAAGACTTAACAGTATTTCTTCCTATTCTGCAACTCTGCACACTACACAGAATGTGCTGCTAAACTGCGGCGAAGCACACTGAATGGAATATGTGACTTTGATATTTTAGTTTGAAGACTTAACAGTATTTCTTCCTATTCTGCAACTCTGCACAGTACACAGAATGTGCTGCTAAACTGCGGCGAAGCACACTGAATGGAATATGTGACTTTGATATTTTAGTTTGAAGACTTAACAGTATTTCTTCCTATTCTGCAACTCTGCACAGTACTCAGAATGTGCTGCTAAACTGCGGCGACGCACACTGAATGGAATACGTGACTTTGATATTTTAGTTTGAAGACTTAACAGAATGTGCTCTAATCTGCAACTTTGCACACTAAACAGAATGTGCTCTAATCTGCAACTTTGCACACTAAACAGAATGTGCTCTAATCTGCAACTTTGCACACTAAACAGAATGTGCTCTAATCTGCAACTGTGCACACTAAACAGAATGTGCTCTAATCTGCAACTTTGCACACTAAACAGAATATATATATATTTTTTTTTTTTTTTTTGTTTTTTTCCCCCCACACCAAATAACCTGCTGCCCCCACACACAGTAGTCCTAAAAAGGACTTTTGGTTCTTTTTTTTTCACAATTTTTGTTTTTTTCCTCCCTACACTGCCTTTCCCTTCCTATCCTCAGCTCTCCCTGGCTCAGACTGAGCCGAACTCGCTGGTCAGGTGCTATACAGCACCTGACCACGGGTTCTGGCCAGCCAATCAGTGTAATGCCAGCAGCCAACATGGCTGCTGGCATTACACCGATGTCAGAGCCTCCCTGCACGTTTATTGGCTGCGCAGCAGCCGCAAAACGTGCGGGGAGGAGACCCGAACATGGCGGGCGAGCACATGCGGTACTCGTACGAGTACCGCCATGTGCCGAGCAGAGCGATGCTCGAGCCGATCCGAGCATCGGCCGAGCATGCTCGCTCAACACTACTAAGGACTATTCAGGAGGAGGAATATACAGAAAGGACTAAGGACTATTCAAGAGGGGAATATACAGAAGGGACTAAGGACTATTCAGGAGGGGAATATACAGAAAGGACTATGGACTATTCAGGAGGGGAATATACAGAAAGGACTAAGGACTATTCAGGAGGGGAATATACAGAAGGACTAAGGGACTATTCAGGAGGTGGAATATACAGAAAGGACTAAGGACTATTCAGGAGGTGAATATACAGAAACGACTAAGGACTATTCAGGAGGGGAATATACAGAAGGGACTAAGGACTATTCAGGAGGTGGAATATACAGAAAGGACTAAGGACTATTCAGGAGGGGAATATACAGAAAGGACTAAGGACTATTCAGGAGGGGAATATACAGAAGGAACTAAGGACTATTCAGGAGGAGGAATATACAGAAGGGACTAAGGACTATTCAGGAGGGGAATATACAGAAGGGACTAAGGACTATTCAGGAGGAGGAATATACAGAAGGGACTAAGGACTATTCAGGAGGGGAATATACAGAAGGAACTAAGGACTATTCAGGAGGAGGAATATACAGAAGGGACTAAGGACTATTCAGGAGGGGAATATACAGAAGGGACTAAGGACTATTCAGGAGGGGAATATACAGAAGGAACTAAGGACTATTCAGGAGGAGGAATATACAGAAGGGACTAAGGACTATTCAGGAGGGGAATATACAGAAGGGACTAAGGACTATTCAGGAGGAGGAATATACAGAAGGGACTAAGGACTATTCAGGAGGTGGAAAATACAGAAAGGACTAAGGACTATTCAGGAGGGGAATATACAGAAGGGACTAAGGACTATTCAGGACGGGAATATACAGAAAGGACTAAGGACTATTCAGGAGGGGAATATACAGAAAGGACTAAGGACTATTCAGGAGGGGAATATACAGAAGGGACTAAGGACTATTCAGGAGAGGAATATACAGAAGGGAATAAGGACTATTCAGGAGGGGGATATACAGAAGGGACTAAGGACTATTCAGGAGGGGAATATACAGAAAGGACTAAGGACTATTCAGGAGGTGGAATATACAGAAAGGACTAAGGACTATTCAGGAGGGGAATATACAGAAGGGACTAAGGACTATTCAGGAGGGGAATATACAGAAAGGACTAAGGACTATTCAGGAGGGGAATATACAGAAAGGACTAAGGACTATTCAGGAGGAGGAATATACAGAAAGGACTAAGGACTATTCAGGAGGGGAATATACAGAAAGGATTAAGGACTATTCAGGAGGAGGAATATACAGAAAGGACTAAGGACTATTCAGGAGGGGAATATACAGAAAGGACTAAGGACTATTCAGGAGGGGAATATACAGAAAGGACTAAGGACTATTCAGGAGGAGGAATATACAGAAAGGACTAAGGACTATTCAGGAGGGGAATATACAGAAGGGACTAAGGACTATTCAGGAGGGGAATATACAGAAAGGACTAAGGACTATTCACAGGAGGGGAATATACAGAAAGGACTAAGGACTATTCAGGAGGTGGAATATACAGAAAGGACTAAGGACTATTCAGGAGGGGAAGATATACAGAAGGGACTAAGGACTATTCAGGAGGGGAATATACAGAAGGGACTAAGGACTATTCAGGAGGGGAATATACAGAAAGGACTAAGGACTATTCAGGAGGGGAATATACAGAAAGGACTAAGGACTATTCAGGAGGAGGAATATACAGAAAGGACTAAGGACTATTCAGGAGGGGAATATACAGAAGGGACTAAGGACTATTCAGGAGGTGGAATATACAGAAAGGACTAAGGACTATTCAGGAGGGGGAATATACAGAAAGGACTAAGGACTATTCAGGAGGAGGAATATACAGAAAGGACTAAGGACTATTCAGGAGGGGAATATACAGAAAGGACTAAGGACTATTCAGGAGGGGAATATACAGAAAGGACTATGGACTATTCAGGAGGGGAATATACAGAAAGGACTATGGACTATTCAGAAGGGGAATATACAGAAAGGACTAAGGACTATTCAGGAGGGGAATATACAGAAGGAACTAAGGACTATTCAGGAGGAGGAATATACAGAAGGGACTAAGGACTATTCAGGAGGTGGAATATACAGAAAGGACTAAGGACTATTCAGGAGGTGAATATACAGAAACGACTAAGGACTATTCAGGAGGGGAATATACAGAAGGGACTAAGGGACTATTCAGGAGGTGGAATATACAGAAAGGACTAAGGACTATTCAGGAGGGGAATATACAGAAAGGACTAAGGACTATTCAGGAGGGGAATATACAGAAGGAACTAAGGACTATTCAGGAGGAGGAATATACAGAAGGGACTAAGGACTATTCAGGAGGGGAATATACAGAAAGGACTAAGAACTATTCAGGAGGGGAATATACAGAAAGGACTAAGGACTATTCAGGAGAGGAATATACAGAAGGGACTAAGGACTATTCAGGAGGTGGAATATACAGAAGGGACTAAGGACTATTCAGGAGGGGAATATACAGAAGGACTAAGGACTATTCAGGAGAGGAATATACAGAAAGGACTAAGGACTATTCAGGAGGAGGAAATATACAGAAGGACTAAGGACTATTCAG
Source organism: Rhinophrynus dorsalis (assembly GCA_037306005.1). Classification (NCBI taxonomy): domain Eukaryota; kingdom Metazoa; phylum Chordata; class Amphibia; order Anura; family Rhinophrynidae; genus Rhinophrynus; species Rhinophrynus dorsalis. Next base: position 403,697,715 of record CM074724.1, on the reverse strand, counting down.
GAGGGGAATATACAGAAAGGACTAAGGACTATTCAGGAGAGGAATATACAGAAGGGACTAAGGACTATTCAGGAGGGGAATATACAGAAGGGACTAAGGACTATTCAGGAGGGGAATATACAAAAGGGAATAAGGACTATTCAGGAGGTGGAATATACAGAAAGGACTAAGGACTATTCAGGAGGGGAATATACAGAAAGGACTAAGGACTATTCAGGAGGAGGAATATACAGAAGGGACTAAGGACTATTCAGGAGGAGGAATATACAGAAGGGACTAAGGACTATTCAGGAGAGGAATATACAAAAGGGACTAAGGACTATTCAGGAGGAGGAATATACAGAAGGGACTAAGGACTATTCAGGAGGGGAATATACAAAGTGGAATAAGGACTATTCAGGAGGGGAATATACAGAAAGGACTAAGGGACTATTCAGGAGGTGGAATATACAGAAAGGACTAAGGACTATTCAGGAGGGGAATATACAGAAGGGGACTAAGGACTATTCAGGAGGGGAATATACAGAAGGGACTAAGGACTATTCAGGAGGAGGAATATACAGAAGGACTAAGGACTATTCTGGAGGTGGAATATACAGAAGGACTAAGGACTATTCAGGAGGGGAATATACAGAAAGGACTAACATTTTGCCAAACAATACACAGTAACACAGTAATTTAGGTTGAAAAAAGACCTGCGTCTATCTAGTCCAACCCTTTTCCTATTCCTGTTTACCATCGTTGATCCAAAAGAAGGCAAAAAAACCGTAAATACAGCAATTTCAAATTCTGCCTTGAATGGGGGGAAAAAATTCCTTCTTGATTCAAATGATAATCAGATTTCTCCCTGGATCAACAAGCACTAAGTAAATATTAATCCCAATACTAACGTACATAGCCCTCTATGTTCTGATCTTTTAAATAAGTATCCAGGCCCCTTTTTAAAGGCATCTAATGTAACCGAATTAATTGTTTTTGTCTCAGAATTCTTTCTGTAAAAAAAAAATGTTATTTTGGTGATAAAATATACTTTTGTCACATAATTCATTGGTTTTATCAGAAAATACATTTTGTTGCACAAAATTGTTTGTTTTGGGTCCCAAAACTCATGTTGTCATACAAAATTGATTGTTTTTTTTTTTGTCAAAAATTAGTTTTGTCCTACAAATACATTTTGTCAAACAAAATATATCTTTTTTTTATCTCGAAATAGATTTTGTAAAAACAAGGATTTTGGCACACAAAAATTACTTTTGTCATAGCAGCATAGATTTTGGCACACAAAAATCATTCTTACGACCAATCAAAAAGGGATGGGTTTAAAAGAAAAACCTTTAAAAAATCCCTTAACTGTTCAAATAGATTATCTATATAGTACACTTTTGAGTACACACACACACATATACATTATATATATATATATATATATATATATATATATATATATATATATATATATATATATCAGACTAGCAACATGGGACGGCGTTGCCCGTCATGTTATGACCATTGGGCGCACGTGTTTGAAATGCAGACACACTGATAAACACAGACATATGCAGCATACAGGCAGACACATACCATACATCCCAAGTGTCCCACTTTAGGAGGGACTGTCCCTCTTTGAGGCCAAATCCCTCTGTCCCTCTTTCCCACCGTGTTGTCCCTCTTTTTAGGAGGTCAGACTGTGTGCAGGGCCGGCTCCACCTATAGGCGAGGTAGGCGCCGGCCTAGGGCGCACACGTACTGGGGGCGCGGGCATGCAGCGGAGAAGAGGTGCGCCCACACACACCATGCCAGGAACCACAACACAGTCAGGTCTGTGTTGCTACAGCGCTCCCTCATCTGGTCGGATCTTTAGTAATGAAGAGCGCGCTGGGAGTCATGATCTCCCGCCGCGCTCTCCATTACTGAAGAGAAGACTGCGCGGGAGATACAGGTATATGATGGGGGGGCAAGTTGGAGCTGAGGGGGCATAGTGGAGCTGAGGGGGCAAGCTGGAGCAGATGTGGGGCAAAGTGGAGATGATGGGGGCAAGTTGGAGCTGTTAGGGGAAAGCTGGAGCTGAGGGGGCATAGTGGAGCTGGTGGGGGCAAGTTGGAGATGATGGGGGCAAGTTGGAGCTGATGTGGGTCAAAGTGGAGCTGATGAGGGTCAAAGTGGAGCTGACGGGGGGCAAGCTGGAGCTGAGGGGGGGCAAGTGGAGCTGAGGGGGGGCAAAGTGGAGCTGGTGGGGCAAGTTGGAGCGGATGGGGGCAAGTTGGAGCTGCTGGGGGCATAGTGGAGCTGATAGTGGAAAGTTGGAGCTGAGAGGGCATAGTGGAGCTGGTGGGGGCAAGTTGGAGCGGATGGGGGGCAAAGTGGAGCTGATGGGGGTAAGTTGGAGAGGATGGGGGGCAAAGTGGAGCTGATGGGGGTAAGTTGGAGCTGAGGGGGCAAAGTGGAGCTGAGGGGGCAAAGTGAAGCTGAGGGGGCAAAATGGAGCTGGTGGGGGCACGTTGGAGCTGATGGGGGCAAGTTGGAGTTGATAGGGGCAAAGTGGAACTGGTGGGCCAAAGTGAAGCTGATAAGGGGCAAGTTGGAGCTGGTGGGGGGGCATCTCTTACAGGCATCTCCAGAACAGGGGCAGAGTGGCTCAGGGGGCAGAGAGAGGACAATCATGAAAAGAGGTTGGGTATAAGTAGGCGGGGTATAAAGGGGTGGGACACAAGGGGCAGAGCGAAATGGGCGGCAAAATTAGGTTTTGCCTAGGTGGCAAAAATCCTTGCACCAGCCCTGACTGTGTGGTGTGTGTTACTTTGCTGTACAGCAATAAAGCTCATATACATATTTTTGTAAACTTCAGTATATGTGTTTATACATTAGTCTGTGCAAATTAAATACTTTGATCTTGAACTAAATCATTTATTCAGTTACATAAATAGCCAGTAATAGGTCATGAAATAACCTAAAAATTCTTACTAATTGCCCCGCCCACCAGCCACACCCCCAATGAATATCCCCTAAAACTAACGTGTCCCTCTTTGGCCCTGTGAAATGTTGGGAGGTATTGCACATACACACAGTGAGCGGCAGAGACATGCAAAACACATGTACACACAGACACACTGGAGATACACACATGGACACACATATGTAACAGAGATGTACACACACAACATATATGAGCAGAAAACACATGCGTGCATGAGTTGTGTACCCCTCTGGCACTCAAATGGTTAAGGTATAGAGAGGCATGTCAGAGTTAAATAGCAGTGGGAAGTGTGTTCATACCTGGGAACACTGACTTGTGAAGTCCCTAGAGGGGACTGATGTGGTGCTGATGTGGAGAGACAAATGGGGCAAGCTGGGTTAAAAGTGGGTGGGGCTTAATCGCGAGTAGGGGGCAGGGCTTAACATAAATGTGAAAAAGTGTTAGTAATAGGGCTGGGGAAGGAGGAGAAGTGGGAGGAGAATGCAAGTTTACAGTGTGAGGGGTTTTAACACACTCCATGAGGGGTAAAACTTGATACAGAACCCTGTGGCAGTCAGTGGGTTAAGTGTGAATCTGATGGCTGTCTGTCCTGTGTCTTGCATGGCAAATGATGACAGTGAAGAAATAATTGAGCAATGAGGACCTACCTTAACCCTTTGAGTGCCATTTTGTTCACCTGGTGCTGCAGTACAGGTCCTGCTGAGGCCTCTGGGAGTCAGGGTGAGTGACTGTATGTGTGTATCAGCCATATGTATTTCTGGCTTTGTGTGTGTATGTGGTGCTGTGTGTGTGAGTGGGGGCATGTCTGTTTGGTGCTGTGTAAGTGGGGCATGTGCTGTGTGTGGTGCTGTGTGAGTGGGGCATGTGTGTGTGGTGGTCTGTGTGTGTGAGTGGGGCATGTGTGTTTGTCTGTGGTGTAGGAGCAAGTGGCGGCCATATTGTTTTTTTCTGACTTTGATAGTGGTGGGCGGGCTGCATAGTGGGGGTGGGCCAACTCCCTGCATGATTGAATCACCCAATAGGAGTAGTAACTCCTGCTTTATGCCTCCCCTGGGTGTGTTTTGGCAGGCACAAAGTCTTCTTTTATATATATAGATATAAAATAACTGTCTCCAGCACAGGGATTCTGAGCCCATATAAATATGACTCTATTAAAATGTTGCTTTTCAGAATTAAACTCTGGGATTATGTTAAACCAAAATAAGGATTTATTCACACACACACACACACACACACACACACACACACACACACACACACAAACAACACACACACAAACACAAACACGCACACACACACACACACATATACACACACAGACTTACAGAAACAGACACACACATACACACACACACACACTTACACATATACAGAAACACACACAAACAGACACACACACACACACACACACAAACACACACACAGACACACACAAACACACACACACACAGACACACACACACATAGACACACACATACACACACACACATACACACAAACACACACACACACACACACACACACACACATACAGTGACTGACACAATGCAGACTTATACACAGTGCATACATACACAATAAGATGTCCACACACTGACATACACAGCATATATACGCAGTAATATATACAGTTCACACAACAGAGTAATGATTTACACTAGTGACTGTTAGTGAAAACTGAATATATTGTGATGTTGCCTGTGTTTGCCATTACTCTTTCCACCTGCCCAGGTCACAGAACATCTTGTGATTTATTAAGAAATAATCTTCTATATATCACAGTATATATTATAGGTTTCAAGCTATAGTGTTGTATGGAGGTTTGTTTTTAGTAAACACTATATAACAGTAACGTCTGGCCAATTTTTATGCACCAAATACAAAGCTCCTAAATTGGGTCGTTCCAATACCCATGGTCTATCTTTGATACTAGGCGTGAAGCAGGTGGTTGGCCGTAGGGAATAGGTCTCTCTCCAGATTGAACCAAACAGTTCAGGGTCACGGTTTTGTACATCACATGAAATGAGCCTTTGTTTAATGTACCATGCTACAACTTAACCACTAATTACCATGGCCCACCCTGAGGTGGTCTTTCACACCCATCGTGTTAAATCTGGGCCAGTTGGATTTATCAGTTTTGGCAGAAAGAAGAGAGTCGATGAACCGAATCAAACTCCAAACCTCAAGACAATAAGTGCAATGACTAAAGTAAACACCATCCCTGGGCTGATGCCAAACATGACATTTAGGGGTCATTCAGGAACAGTATCAATTTAAACTGTATATTCTTTCATAAAGTAATCCTTCCTTACCCCTACGCCTCCTCGCAAAGACAAATTTTCGATTATTTATGCATGGTTCGTCTGCTCTTAATGCCTTAGTTCTGCTGATGGATATAATATGTGATGTTTTTCCTTATGTCCCTTTTGTAATAGGAATGTGAGAAAGGGCGCTGAACTCTGCTTGACTCTCTTGTGTAACAATCATGAGAGGCGGAGGGAAATAAAACTAAAAGTGGGCCATTTTTTTTTATTCTCGTACTTTCGTCTGGGTTCAAAAGTTCAGAACGCGTCAAGCTGAAGAGTGCCGCGGGAGCTGGGGGCGGGAGCTGCCATTTCCAGCAAGTATCTCTTCAATCCCAAGCTGAAGGATTGTGTAATTCTTGTAGAACAAGAGCGCGAGGCATTATTGAGGTAGATGAGCATTGGCGGGGGATAACAGGGGGAACGGGGAGGGGGAGTCATGAATCTATATGTTGTTTCTAGGTTAAAATGTCTCTCAATGAAAATATAGAAAACCAAGGGAAGCCTTGGGCATCATGAGATAACAATGTCAAACCTCTTGTGTTGTAGGACATCAGCAAGTATGACTGCACTTTAGACATGGAGACCAGTCTAGCGAGAAATCCAAAACTGGGAGAGTCATCCAAATGAATTAGTAGGTTATTAGGAAGAGGTCAATTTATGTATCATCATCATCATCATCATCGCTTGTAGTGAAAAGACTCTCTTATCTGACGGATAATGTTTAAAAGAAAAACACTGTGGGGGCAAATAAAATCCCCACATATGTAAATGACCCACTGAATGCTAGACAGGTATCCAACACCTGCATTCAAGGAGTCTAATGTCCCATTTAAATCAATGTGCATTGTTATTTGTCCCCTATGGTGCAGTTGGTCTGCCCTAGAATCACTCTAGATTTCCTCTGAAGACCCTCAGCTCTGTCTAAATCAGGTGTTTGTGGGCTATTACATATGAGCAACAGAAAGACAACAGCCCTCTGCTACAGATCTGTCACCTCTTTTTTCTGTTCACTTTCTACTATGTTCCCCATGAAAACCCATCAGGTAGGGAGGCATGAAGATAGTGAGCCCATGTGAATAACACCCAAGTGTTATTGACTGATGCTTACCTGAGTCAACCATTCATCGGTGGAATCCATCCGCATCACAACTTCCAAAGTAGTTTCTGTGAAAGTTCTGCTTTGTGCTGTTCTCTTGTGCAGATCTGTCCTATTGTATCTTTACTGTGTCCCCATGTGATACAGTAATAATACAAGTAACCCCATAGATCTCCATACTGGATTGCCCTACTGTATATTTATACTGTGTTCCTGTGTGATACAGTAATAATACAGTCCCATAGACCTCTGCACAGATCTGTCCTGCTGTATCTTTATACTGCGTTCCTGTGTTATACAGTGATAATACAGTCCATAGACCTCTGTACAGATCTGTCCTGCTGTATCTTTATACTGCGTTCCTGTGTGATACAGTAATAATACAGTCCCATAGACCTCTGTACAGATCTGTCCTGCTGTATCTTTATACTGCGCTCCTGTGTGATACAGTAAAAATACAGTCCCACAGACCTCTGTACAGATCTGTCCCTCTGTACCTTTATACTGCTTTCCCTGTGTGATACAGTAATAATACAGTACCATAGGCCTCTGTACGGATCTGTCCTACTGTATATTTATACTGCGTTCCTGTGCGATACAGTAATAATACAGTCCCATAGACCTCTGTACAGATCTGTCCTGTATCTTTATACTGCGTTCCTGTGTGATACAGTAATAATACAGCCCCATAGACCTCTGTACAAGTCTGTCCTGCTGTATCTTAATACTGTGTTCCTGTGTGATACAGTAATAATACAGTCCCATAGATCTCTGTACAGATCTGTCCTGCTGTATCTTTATACTGCGTTCCTGTGTGATACAGTAATAATACAGTCCTATAGACCTCTGTACAGATCTGTCCTGCTGTATCTTTATACTGTGTTCCTGTGTGATACAGTAATAATACAGTCCCATAGACCTCTGTACAGATCTGTCCTGCTGTATCTTTATACTGCGTTCCTGTGTGATACAGTAATAATACAGTCCCGTAGACCGCTGTACAGTTCTGTCCTGATGTATCTTTATACTGCATTCCTGTGTGATACAGTAATAATACAGTCCCACAGACCTCTGTACAGATCTGTCCTGCTGTATCTTTATACTGCGTTCCTGTGTGATACAGTAATAATACGGTCCCGTAGACCTCTGTACAGATCTGTCCTGCTGTATCTTTATACTGCGTTCCTGTGTGATACAGTAATAATGCGGTCCCGTAGACCTCTGTACAGATCTGTCCTGCTGTATCTTTATACTGCGTTCCTGTGTGATACAGTAATAATACAGTCCCGTAGACCTCTGTACAGATCTGTCCTGCTGTATCTTTATACTGCGTTCCTGTGTGATACAGTAATAATACAGTCCCGTAGACCTCTGTACAGATCTGTCCTGCTGTATCTTTATACTGCGTTCCTGTGTGATACAGTAATAATACAGTCCCGTAGACCTCTGTACAGATCTGTCCTGCTGTATCTTTATACTGCGTTCCTGTGTGATACAGTAATAATGCGGTCCCGTAGACCTCTGTACAGATCTGTCCTGCTGTATCTTTATACTGCGTTCCTGTGTGATACAGTAATAATACAGTCCCATAGACCTCTGTACAGATCTGTCCTGCTGTATCTTTATACTGCGTTCCTGTGTGATACAGTAATAATAGAGTCCAGAGACCTCTGTACAGATCTGTCCTGCTGTATCTTTATACTGCGTTCCTGTGTGATACAGTAATAATATAGTCCCATAGACCTCTGTACAGATCTGCCCTGCTGTATCTTTATACTGCGTTCCTGTGTGATACATTAATAATACAGTCCATAGACCACTTTACAGATCTGTTCTGCTGTATCTTTATACTGTGTTCCTGTGTGATACAGTAATAATACAGTCCCACAGACCTCTGTACAGATCTGTCCTGCTGTATCTTTATACTGCGTTCCTGTGTGATACAGTAATAATACAGTCCCGTAGACCTCTGTACAGATCTGTCCTGCTGTATCTTTATACTGCGTTCCTGTGTGATACAGTAATAATACAGTCCCGTAGACCTCTGTACAGATCTGTCCTGCTGTATCTTTGTACTACGTTCCTGTGTGATACAGTAATAATGCGGTCCCGTAGACCTCTGTACAGATCTGTCCTGCTGTATCTTTATACTGCGTGCCTGTGTGATACAGTAATAATACAGTCCCATAGACCTCTGTACAGATCTGTCCTGCTGTATCTTTATACTGCGTTCCTGTGTGATACAGTAATAATAGAGTCCATAGGCCTCTGTACAGATCTGTCCTGCTGTATCTTTATACTGCGTTCCTGTGTGATACAGTAATAATACAGTCCCATAGACCTCTGTACAGATCTGTCCTGCTGTGTCTTTATACTGCGTTCCTGTGTGATACAGTAATAATGCAGTCCATAGACCTCTGTACAGATCTGTCCTGCTGTATCTTTATACTGCGTTCCTGTGTGATACAGTAATAATATAGTCCCATAGACCTCTGTACAGATCTGCCCTGCTGTATCTTTATACTGCGTTCCTGTGTGATACATTAATAATACAGTCCATAGACCACTTTACAGATCTGTTCTGCTGTATCTTTATACTGTGTTCCTGTGTGATACAGTAATAATACAGTCCCATAGACCTCTGTACAGATCTGTCCTGCTGTATCTTTATACTGCGTTCCTGTGTGATACAGTAATAATACAGTCCCACAGACCTCTGTACAGATCTGTCCTGCTGTATCTTTATACTGCGTTCCTGTGTGATACAGTAATAATACAGTCCCACAGACCTCTGTACAGATCTGTCCTGCTGTATCTTTATACTGCGTTCCTGTGTGATACAGTAATAATACAGTCCCATAGGCCTCTGTACGGATCTGTCCTGCTGTATCTTTATAGTGCGTTCCTGTGTGATACAGTAATAATACAGTCCTATAGACCTCTGTACAGATCTGTCCTGCTGTATCTATATACTGCGTTCCTGTGTGATACAGTAATAATACAGTCCCATAGACCTCTGTACAGATCTGTCCTGCTGTATCTTTATACTGTGTTCCTGTGTGATACAGTAATAATACAGTCCATAGGCCTCTGTGCAGATCTGTGCTGCTGTATCTTTATACTGCGTTCCTGTGTGATACAGTAATAATACAGTCCCATAGACCTCTGTACAGATCTGTCCTGCTGTATCTTTATAGTGCGTTCCTGTGTGATACAGTAATAATACAGTCCTATAGACCTCTGTACAGATCTGTCCTGCTGTATCTATATACTGCGTTCCTGTGTGATACAGTAATAATACAGTCCATAGACCTCTGTACAGATCTGTCCTGATGTATCTTTATACTGCGTTCCTGTGTGATACAGTAATAATACGGTCCCATAGACCTCTGTACAGATCTGTCCTGTATCTTTATACTGCGTTCCTGTGTGATACAGTAATAATACAGTCCCATAGGCCTCTGTACAGATCTGTCCTGTATCTTTATACTGCGTTCCTGTGTGATACAGTAATAATACAGTCCCACAGACCTCTGTACAGATCTGTCCTGTATCTTTATACTGCGTTCCTGTGTGATACAGTAATAATACAGTCCCATAGACCTCTGTACAGATCTGTCCTGCTGTATCTTTATACTGCGTTCCTGTGTGATACGGTAATAATACAGTCCCATAGGCCTCTGTACAGATCTGTCCTGTATCTTTATACTGCGTTCCTGTGCGATACAGTAATAATACAGTCCATAGGCCTCTGTGCAGATCTGTGCTGCTGTATCTTTATACTGTGTTCCTGTGTGATATAGTAATAATACAGTCCCATAGACCTCTGTACAGATCTGTCCTGCTGTATCTTTATACTGCGTTCCTGTGTGATACAGTAATAATACAGTCCTATAGACCTCTGTACAGATCTGTCCTGCTGTATCTTTATACTGCGTTCCTGTGTGATACAGTGATAATACAGTCCCATAGACCTCTGTACAGATCTGTCCTGCTGTATCTTTATACTGCGTTCCTGTGTGATACAGTAATAATACAGTCCCATAGACCTCTGTACAGATCTGTCCTGCTGTATCTTTATACTGCGTGCCTGTGTGATACAGTAATAATACAGTCCATAGTCCTCTGTACAGATCTGTCCTGATGTATCTTTATACTGCGTTCCTGTGTGATACAGTAATAATACAGTCCCATAGGCCTCTGTACAGATCTGTCCTGATGTATCTTTATACTGCGTTCCTGTGTGATACAGTAATAATACAGTCCCATAGACCTCTGTACAGATCTGTCCTGCTGTATCTTTATACTGCGTTCCTGTGTGATACAGTAATAATACAGTCCCACAGACCTCTGTACAGATCTGTCCTGCTGTATCTTTATACTGCGTTCCTGTGTGATACAGTAATAATACAGTCCCATAGACCTCTGTACAGATCTGTCCTGCTGTATCTTTATACTGTGTTACTGTGTGATACAGTAATAATACAGTTCCATAGACCTCTGTACAGATCTGTCCTGATGTATCTTTATACTGCTTTCCTGTGTGATACAGTAATAATACAGTCCCATAGACCTCTGTACAGATCTGTCCTGATGTATCTTTATACTGCGTTCCTGTGTGATACAGTAATAATACAGTCCCATAGACCTCTGTACAGATCTGTCCTGCTGTATCTTTATACTGCGTTCCTGTGTGATACAGTAATAATACAGTCCCATAGGCCTCTGTACAGATCTGTCCTGTGTATCTTTATACTGCGTTCCTGTGTGATACAGTAATAATACAGACCCATAGGCCTCTGTACAGATCTGTCCTTATGTATATTTATATTGTGTTCCTGTGTGATACAGTAATAATACAGTCCCATAGGCCTCTGTACAGATCTGTGCTGCTGTATCATTACTGATATCTCATGTGAATATAGTAATAATACATCTTGCTGGGCTTAGTTTTGAGGTAATATTTGTCCGTGTGAAAGAAACCATAGCAGAACAGTACACTTTTCACAGCATATGACCAGGGATGGGCAAAAAGTCAAAAATATTTCTGCTGGAATTTCCATGGAAAATGACGAAAATGTGTTAATCACTTTGAAACGTTGTCATTTAATGAAATTTCATCTGCAAAAACTCCTGAGAGTGAGGGCACATCCTTCCTCGCCTTTACTACGATCTCCCAAGTGCTATAGCACCCAGGTCATTGGACTTTTCTGTTGGAGTGCTTTCCAACGGGCTACATATATATCTATATCTGTATATATATCACACAATATACCTAAAATGTCTGGCTTTTCACCAATCGCTATAAACATTTCACCTGTGCTTTCTGTGGCAATATTTCCCACCTCAGTGCGAGTGCAGATGTCCGAAGAGGAGAAATCTTATAAACGCATCATATACGGTATGTGTTTTTCCTTTTATCCGCTTTCAACGACGCTTGACCACCTGGCACAGGCATCCCTGAAAAATAACTATGACTTGGGATGTGCCAGAAGGGCATAATAGAGTTCTCTAAAACCTCTGTTTCCAATGAAAGAAAAGGGCCGTATGTCAAACATCAACATTTTGACAGGTTTACTATTCCATAGGTGTAATTCTGGATTATTTGTTTGCAGTTATTCTGGCTTTGTAAGACCTTAGTACGTGTGGTACATAGTGGAAGAGCTGTGTAACTTTATCTGACATCATGGGAACTTGTGGCAGTGGAGGTGGTTGTGGCTGCAGGTGTGTTCACTCTATGACTATTGTCATCTTCCTCAATAAACTCAGACTCATACTCCAAGTTTTGCATTTTTAGTATTGGACCCATTTATGTTAGTGTAAATGAAGGCTGTCTTGGCACTGTCTCCGACACATCAACATCACTACTATTATGTGCCCCAGAGCTGCAGGAACCTTTCCTTTTGCTGCTGCTGCTGGTTGTGGCACATCTGACCTGTTTATGTTGTCTGACCCAATCAGATTTGTGTTTGTGCTTCAGGTAGGAGCTCATAGAGGAGATGCCTAGTTTTGAGCCTGCATTAGCCCTGCTCACATTCTTGTACATAGAAAACAGGTGACAACATGTTTAACTTTTGGATTGTGGATGAAGTATCTCCATATTGTAGACTTCATAGACTGATGGGTTCCTGAGGGGCTACTACTACAGGGTTGATGTTGCAGTTGTATTAGAAGTAGGTGTCCATGGTGCTGCACTTACACCAACAGCAGAAGCACTCATCATCATTGTTAGGGATGTGGATGTTGATGATGACCTGTGTTGTTGCTGGCTACTTTACAAGTGTGTGTGTAGTTGGGTGGGGGTTGGACTTGGAAGCAGTGAAGATGATGATGATGACTGACTCGATGACTTTGTAAATTTAGACATCTTTACTTGTTCCAAGTCATACTTTTCCTCTAATCTCTTAAACAGTTTAGAAACAGTTGTAGTGCTCCCTATCAGTGGTAGAAGATCCTTCCTCTTCCTTTCTAGCCATGCCATAATCTCTCTCACTGTCAACTTCCTCTGTATCAGAAGATGGGAAGGACCACTGAGGAATATATTTTAGATCAAAGTAATCATCAATAATTAGGTTATCATCAGTATTGTCCGCAGCTTCCTCCCCACTACTTTCATATTCCTCTAGGTTTTAGAAGACTCAGACTGCCTCTTTTCCCCTTAGGGAGTTTTTCAGAACATCCTCTACTACTGGTTTAAGTGCGTCACTGCGCACTTGTGTGCCAACTGCAGTAGAATGTTTCTTGTTGTCTTCTCCAGTGTTCATAAAAGGTTTAGTACTAACACTACAGGTTGTGGAATCCTACAGAATCCTCAGATAACCAGACAGTTGATTCACTTTGAAGGTGAAAACCATGACCCATCTTTATGGAAGAGATATATATTATATATGTTCACTGCCTCTGCTTTTCTGCTGCAGGACTGGATCACTTGGGAACTTTTAGAGCTAGCTCCCGTGGTTAAAACTGGCTGTATTCTGTGCGGCCTGTCACCGTGCTTGTACAACTTCAGTCCTCAGTACCCCGGTTGATGACGCACTTCCGAGTGCACCATGCAGTGTTCTGAAGGCCCATAATTGCGTGGATGACCCTGGAGCATCTGGAGGTGCCCTGTTGCCAGATGGCACTCAATATATCACACATACAAACAGCTCATCACATACTGCAACAACCATTGGACTTTCTCTTTTTAGAGAATGAATATATTACCACTTTCCTGCACTCCTCCTACTCCTTTTCTCTTACCCCTGCCCCTAGTATATTTTCTGAACATAATCAAAGTAGTATTGATTTTTACAGTAAAGTAAACAACAGAACTGTTTGTATGTTGAGTGATGTATTGCCTCTAGTGATGAGCGAGCACCCCAATGCTCGGATGTTCGGGTGCTCTGACCGAGCACCCCCTGAGGCTCGAGTGCTCGGCCGAGCACCCGAGCCCCATTGAAGTCAATGGGAGGACTCGAGCATTACACCAGGCACCCCCTGCTCTGATGAGGGGAGGGTGCCTGGTCCATAGGAAAAGGGCAGAAAAAGATGGAAACACTACAGAAATGGTTCAGGGACAGCATAGGGAGGATGTCTGGATGCACCTTGGACTCCAACATCGCTGCTGGGAACGATCTTTCGCCCGTAGTACGCCATTTTTACAGACTGACCGTAAAACACACAAAAAGGAAAATAAAAACGACTTTAGGCGAAAAATTGTTACCAAACAGTATTTGCTGTATATTTACTTGTATATCATCTGCAAATTCTCCCAAAAATTTCATCGATTTTCTGAAGTGAGGCCATGATTAAGAGGGAAACGTGCGCAGAGGCAAATTATCCCAAAAATTTCCTTGATTTTCAGAACTGAGGCCATGATTAAGAGGGAAACGTGCGCAGAGGCAAATTCTCCCAAAAATTTCCTTGATTTTCAGAACTGAGGCCATGATTAAGAGGGAAACGTGCGCAGAGGCAAATTCTCCCAAAAATTTCCTTGATTTTCAGAACTGAGGCCATGATTAAGAGGGAAACGTGCGCAGAGGCAAATTCTCCCAAAAATTTCCTTGATTTTCAGAACTGAGGCCATGATTAAGAGGGAAACGTGCGCTGAGCTGACCATCTAAAACATTATGGGTGAGGGTCTGCTGCAGAGCTGACCATCCTAAACATTATATGCGAAGGCCCGCTAGTGAGCTGACGCTATAAAACATTATATGAGAGGGCCCGCTAGAGAGCTGACCCAATAAAACATTATATGAGAAGGCCCGCTGGTGAGCTGACCTATATAAAAATTGGCAAACAGGGCCCGCTGGTGAGCTGGCCCTATATAAAAATTATATCACAGGGCCCGCTGGTGAGCTGGCCCTATATAAAAATTATATCCCAGGGCACGCTGGTGAGCTGGCCCTATATAAAAATTATATCCCAGGGCATATGGAAGAGGAGGAGGAGGATGAGAAGATTAAGAGTCAACCATATACCCGTTTTTTGGGTGGAAGGGGTGAATGGGAATACAGAGTATTCCCATCATTGTAAATAACATATATAAAGTGAGTTTATGTTCCCCCGGGGCTTTCCTCCAGTGGAGTGGAGAAGTCAGGGGAAATCCAGGCCTTGTTCATTTTTATAAGTGTCAACCTATCAGCATTGTCGGTGGAAAGGCGGATACGCTTATCTGTTATGATGCCACCAGCAGCACTAAATACCCGCTCAGACAGAACGCTGGCGGCAGGGCAGGCCAGCACCTCCAAGGCGTAGAGTGCCAGTTCATACCACGTGTCCAGCTTGGACACCCAGTAGTTGTAAGGCACAGAGGGATCATTGAGGACGCTGACACGGTCTGCTACGTACTCCTTCACCATCTTCCAAAACTTTTCCCTCCTTGTGACACTAGGCTGCGCATCAGGGTGAGGGTGCTGGCGGGGTGTCATGAAGGTGTCCCACGCCTTGGAGAGTGTTGCCCTGCCTTTGTCGGAACTGCTGTGTCCTCCCCTTTTCTCCCCTTCTCGGTTGGCCAAGGTAGCACGTACTCTGCCGCCAGCGTTGTCAGATGGAAAATTTTGGAGCAATTTTTCAACAAGAACCTTCTGGTATTGCACCATTTTGCTTGTCCTTTCCACCGGAGGAATGAGAGATGAGAAATTCTCTTTGTAGCGGGGGTCCAGAAGGGTGAACACCCAGTAATCCGTGTTGTCTAAAATGCGTACAACGCGTGGGTCACGGGAAAGGCAGCCTAACATAAAGTCAGCCATGTGTGCCAGAGTACCAACAGTCAAGATTTCGCTGTCCTCACCAGGAGGCTGACTCTCAATATCCTCATCCTCTTCCTCCTCTTCTGCCCACCCACGCTGAAGAGATGGAACTAAAGTTCCATGGCTACCCTCTGTAGCGGAGGCAACCGTGTCTTCCTCCTCCTCCTCCTCCTCCTCCTCCTCCTCCGCCTCCTCCAATTGTCGCTGAGAAGACGAAGTGAGGGTGCTCTGGCTATCACCTTGTGTAAGCTCTTCCTCCCTCATTTCCACCTCTTCCACATGCAAAGCGTCGGTTTTAATTGTGAGCAGCGAGCGTTTCAGTAGACACAGAAGTGGGATGGTTACACTGATAATAGCGTTATCGCCGCTCACCATCTGTGTCGATTCCTCAAAATTGCGTAAAACCTCGCAGAGGTCTGACATCCATTCCCACTCCTCACTTCTGATTACAGGAAGTTGAACGGAGAGGCGACGACCGTGTAACAGCTGGTACTCCACTACTGCCCTCTGCTGCTCACAAAGCCGGGCCAACATGTGGAAGGTGGAGTTCCAGCGCGTGCTCACGTCACACAGCAGCCGGTGAGCTGGCAATTGTAAGCGCTGCTGCAGCTTCAACAGGCCGGCCGAAGCTGTAGATGACTTACGGAAATGTGCACACACGCGGCGCACCTTGGTCAAGAGATCATGCACATTGGGGTAGGTTTTTAGAAATCGCTGCACCACTAAATTAAATACATGCGCTAGGCATGGTACGTGTGTGAGCTTGCCGAGCTCCAAAGCCGCCACCAAGTTACGCCCATTATCACACACAACCATGCCTGCTTGCAGGTTGAGTGGCGAGAGCCACTGCTCGGTCTGGTGACTAATCCCCTGCAACAGCTCTGAGGCCGTGTGCTGTTTGTCCCCAAGGCAGATCAGCTTCAGCACGGCCTGTTGACGCTTCCCCACTGCAGTGCTACACTGCTTCCAGCTACTGGCTGATGGGGGAGTGGCGCTGTGTGTAGAGAATTCGGAGGTGGAAACGGAGGAGGAGGAGCCAATAACGTAGGTGCTGGTGGAAACCCTGATGGAGGTAGGGCCCGCAATCCTCGGCGTGGGTAGCACCCGTGCCATCCCAGGGTCCGAGTCGCTCCCAGCCTCCACGACATTCACCCAGTGTGCCGTCAGGGAAATGTAGCGTCCCTGGCCACAAGCACTTGTCCATGTGTCAGTCGTTAAGTGGACCTTCCCAGTAACTGCGTTGGTCAGGGCACGGGTGATGTTACGGGACACATGGTGGTGTAATGCGGGGATGGCACACCGGGAAAAGTAGTGGCGGCTGGGGACCGCGTACCGAGGGACAGCTGCTGCCATCAGGCTGCGGAAGGACTCAGTGTCCACAAGCCTAAATGGCAGCATTTCGATGGCCAGTAATTTTGAAAGGTGTGAGGTTAGTGCTATGGCCTGTGGGTGGGTGGCTGGGTATTTTCTCTTGCGCTCAAATGCCTGGGGTAACGACATTTGGACGCTGTGCTGGGACAGGGAAGTGGATGTGGTCGCTGATGGTGCTTCAGATGCTACAGGTGCAGGGCGGGAGGTATGCGGGCCTGCGCCTTCGACAGGCGATTGGCCGGCACCGAAAACAGGGGAAGAGGAGGCAGTGGTGTGGCCTGCAGACACAGATGGGCGATCCAGGCGTTCCTCCCACTTACTACGGTGCTTGGATGCCATGTGTCGGATCATGCTGGTGGTGGTGAGGTTTCTAGTGTTCATGCCTCGGCTCATTCTGGTGTGGCACAGGTTGCAAACTACAAATCTTTTGTCGTCCGCACTTTCCTTAAAAAAACGCCATACCGCGGAACACCTACCCCTTGGCAAGGTAGATTTACGCAAGGGGGTGCTCCGTGGAACATTTGCGGGCCGGTTTGGTGCGGTCCGCCTTCTTTCTGTAGCCACACCACTGCCTCTTCCAGCCTGTTGCGGTGCTGCAGATGGCTCACCCTCAGGACTGCTGTCATCGCTCGGCTCTACACCTTCCCAGGTGGGGTCAGTCACCTCATCATCCACCAAGTCCTCCTCCACTTCCTCACTCTGATCATCCTCCTCAAGTCTTGATCCCACCACATACTCGGTCATTGACAACTGTATAACATTCTCCTCAACAAGGTCTTGAGAAGGAAATAGTGGTTGATTTAATGGCAACTGTGTCTCATCATCATCATCATCATCCACTACTTCCTTTGACCTTAAATGCCGTTCACATCTGTCATCTTCTTGTGATTGGGTAGCCTCTAGAGGTTGTGAATCAGGGCACAAGATGTCATGTTCCTCTGCAAGCGTGCTTGGAGAGAGGGTCAAATGAAGGATTGGTGATGAGACGAGCTCATCACTATATCCCAGTGTGGGATCACTTCTTTGACCAGACCGTGTATGGTGGGAGGAAGGATGATCAGAGTGAGGATTATGTTGACCAGACTCTTGGCTACTGAGAGTGGACTTGGTGGAAGACAGGGTGGTGCTTAACCGACTGGAAGCAGTATCAGCTGTCATCCAACCGACCACCTGTTCGCACTGGTCGGACCTCGAGAGTGATGTCCTGCGACGCCCTGTGAAATCAGACATGAAGCTAGGTATGGTGGATGTCTTTCTTTCTTGTGCTCTGGCACCAGGCACAGTTTCTCCGCGTCCTGACCCGCGCCCTGAACTTTCAGGATCACGTCCACTTCCCCGTCCCTTTTTACCCGCCTTCTTCATCTTACACGATATATATGACTTTAATATATATGAGTTTGAAAACTTAACAGTATTTCTTACTATTCTGCAACTGTGCAGAGTACACAGAATAGGCTGCTAAACTGCGGTGACACACACTGAATGGAATAAGTGACTTTAATATTTGAGTTTGAAAAATTAACAGTATTTCTTACTATTCTGCAACTCTGCAGAGTACACAGAATAGGCTGTTAAACGGCGTTGAAACACACTGAATGGAATATGTGACTTTAATATTTGAGTTTGAAAACTTAACAGTATTTCTTATAATTCTGGAACTGTACAGAGTACACAGAATAGGCTGTTAAACGGCGGTGAAAGACACTGAATGGAATATGTGACTTTAATATTTGAGTTTGAAAACTTAACAGTATTTCTTATAATTCTGCAACTGTACAGAGTACACAGAATAGGCTGTTAAACGGCGGTGAAAGACACTGAATGGAATATGTGACTTTAATATTTGAGTTTGAAAACTTAACAGTATTTCTTATAATTCTGCAACTCTGCAGAGTACACAGAATAGGCTGTTAAACGGCGGTGAAAGACACTGAATGGAATATGTGACTTTGATATTTGAGTTTGAAAAATTAACAGTATTTCTTACTATTCTGCAACTCTGCAGAGTACACAGAATAGGCTGTTAAACGGCGTTGAAACACACTGAATGGAATATGTGACTTTAATATTTGAGTTTGAAAACTTAACAGTATTTCTTATAATTCTGGAACTGTACAGAGTACACAGAATAGGCTGTTAAACGGCGGTGAAAGACACTGAATGGAATATGTGACTTTAATATTTGAGTTTGAAAACTTAACAGTATTTCTTATAATTCTGCAACTCTGCAGAGTACACAGAATAGGCTGTTAAACGGCGGTGAAAGACACTGAATGGAATATGTGACTTTAATATTTGAGTTTGAAAACTTAACAGTATTTCTTATAATTCTGCAACTCTGCAGAGTACACAGAATAGGCTGTTAAACGGCGGTGAATGACACTGAATGGAATATGTGACTTTGATATTTTAGTTTGAAGACTTAACAGTATTTCTTCCTATTCTGCAACTCTGCACAGTACACAGAATGTGCTGCTACACTGCGGCGAAGCACACTGAATGGAATATGTGACTTTGATATTTGAGTTTGAAAACTTAACAGTATTTCTTATAATTCTGCAACTCTGCACAGTACACAGAATAGGCTGCTAAACGGCGGTGAAACACACTGAATGGAATATGTGACTTTAATATTTGAGTTTGAAAACTTAACAGTATTTCTTACTATTCTGCAACTCTGCAGAGTACACAGAATAGGCTGTTAAACGGCGTTGAAACACACTGAATGGAATATGTGACTTTAATATTTGAGTTTGAAAACTTAACAGTATTTCTTATAATTCTGGAACTGTACAGAGTACACAGAATAGGCTGTTAAACGGCGGTGAAAGACACTGAATGGAATATGTGACTTTAATATTTGAGTTTGAAAACTTAACAGTATTTCTTATAATTCTGCAACTGTACAGAGTACACAGAATAGGCTGTTAAACGGCGGTGAAAGACACTGAATGGAATATGTGACTTTAATATTTGAGTTTGAAAACTTAACAGTATTTCTTATAATTCTGCAACTCTGCAGAGTACACAGAATAGGCTGTTAAACGGCGGTGAAAGACACTGAATGGAATATGTGACTTTGATATTTTAGTTTGAAGACTTAACAGTATTTCTTCCTATTCTGCAACTCTGCACAGTACACAGAATGTGCTGCTACACTGCGGCGAAGCACACTGAATGGAATATGTGACTTTGATATTTTAGTTTGAAGACTTAACAGTATTTCTTCCTATTCTGCAACTCTGCACAGTACACAGAATGTGCTGCTAAACTGCGGCGAAGCACACTGAATGGAATATGTGACTTTGATATTTGAGTTTGAAGACTTAACAGTATTTCTTCCTATTCTGCAACTCTGCACAGTACACAGAATGTGCTGCTACACTGCGGCGAAGCACACTGAATGGAATATGTGACTTTGATATTTTAGTTTGAAGACTTAACAGTATTTCTTCCTATTCTGCAACTCTGCACAGTACACAGAATGTGCTGCTAAACTGCGGCGAAGCACACTGAATGGAATATGTGACTTTGATATTTGAGTTTGAAGACTTAACAGTATTTCTTCCTATTCTGCAACTCTGCACAGTACACAGAATGTGCTGCTAAACTGCGGCGAAGCACACTGAATGGAATATGTGACTTTGATATTTTAGTTTGAAGACTTAACAGTATTTCTTCCTATTCTGCAACTCTGCACAGTACTCAGAATGTGCTGCTAAACTGCGGCGACGCACACTGAATGGAATACGTGACTTTGATATTTTAGTTTGAAGACTTAACAGAATGTGCTCTAATCTGCAACTTTGCACACTAAACAGAATGTGCTCTAATCTGCAACTTTGCACACTAAACAGAATGTGCTCTAATCTGCAACTTTGCACACTAAACAGAATGTGCTCTAATCTGCAACTGTGCACACTAAACAGAATGTGCTCTAATCTGCAACTTTGCACACTAAACAGAATATATATATTTTTTTTTTTTTTTTTTTGTTTTTTTCCCCCCACACCAAATAACCTGCTGCCCCCACACACAGTAGTCCTAAAAAGGACTTTTGGTTCTTTTTTTTTCACAATTTTTGTTTTTTTCCTCCGTACATTGCCTTTCCCTTCCTATCCTCAGCTCTCCCTGGCTAAGACTGAGCCGAACTCGCTGGTCAGGTGCTATACAGCACCCGACCACGGGTTCTGGCCAGCCAATCAGTGTAATGCCAGCAGCCAACATGGCTGCTGGCATTACACCGATGTCAGAGCCTCCCTGCACGTTTATTGGCTGCGCAGCAGGCGCAAAACGTGCGGGGAGGAGACACGAACATGGCGGGCGAGCACATGCGGTACTCGTACGAGTACCGCCATGTGCCGAGCAGAGCGATGCTCGAGCCGATCCGAGCATCGGCCGAGCATGCTCGCTCAACACTAATTGCCTCTCTTAAAATAATGCATCATAAACGTCTCTGTCTTTAGTATCTGTCACTGCCAGTCTCAGTCACAGCTCAGGTCAATCTCCCTTTCACCTATCAGTCAAAAAATTACCTCTGTCTAGTGTCTATAAAAAATAACTAACACACTCTCTGCAACTGTGACTTCTTCTCCCCATATTTGTCTATCTGCCTGTAACTAATGTCAAAAAGTTAGCCGCTGCTTTCTCTCTCTCCAGTGTTACTGAAGTCTTAATTTGGAACAGTACAGGATGAGGACAGACCTGTTGTAACTACAGAATCAGCAGTTGGCAATAAACTGTGCAGCACCATCACACCTCACTCAGTATGCTGGCTCCTCTTCATCTGGTGCTTATACGAGTCAGTGTCAGTTGTACTTGTCTGTCTCTTGGGTGTCAGTCCGTACAGAATATCAATCAGTAACAGAGGCTCAGCCAGCTCATGAACGGACTTCTGCTTGTGTGCAGGAACCTGACACCCCCTTTACATTATCCTGGAAAGCAAAGAAGTGAAAGATTCCTCTTGGGGAGGAGGGGGTGTTTACCATTATTTTCAATGAAATGACCAAGGCTGAAAAAAGCTGGAAGTAGGCACTTTTCAGTGAATTTGTCCTGCGTGGCTGGAGGACCCCCCCTCTCCTGTTTCAGTTTTAAGAAAAAACATTTTGCTCATCCCTAGTCACAACTCCCTCTGTCCCCAGTGTAATTACGTTCCTGTCACACGACCAACAAGTCACTTTGGGACAAAATTGCTTGTAAAGTATTTTCAGTCTTTCCTTCTTTGACAGGCATCTGGTACTTATAGGGTTAATGATATCTAATTCCTCCTAGCCCATGTGATGGAAATGATGTTGTGCAGTTGCATCCACATCTGGGGCTGTAAACACAAAGAGTAGAGAGAGAGAGGAATGCTCACTGAGGAACATCATCCTAATAGGTAGAGTCAATCATATATACAACATATCCCCTGCTGACATTTATCAGTGGCCACTGTAAATATTCCACAGTAGCAAAGTCCCATATGGAGGATATTAAGTTGCCTCCTTGCAGCTATCACGTGCCTCACAGCTGCTCCCCAGTAACAGTCAGACGTCACCTTAAAATCAAGGAAGACACAAACCAGACATAAGAAAATGTACAGCTCTCGATTAAACTCAAACGTCTCCAGCATCAAATAATTCTGACAATAAACTAGTAGTTACTTCATAGGTTGGCTGGACTGCATGGAAAACAATCGTCATACGGCACTGGGTGATACATGTCCCACCACTGTTCAGGCAACTCTGTAGATATGCACAGAAACGGATGATATAAAATTGTTTGGGTGACAGGTGTAAATATGAAAAGCCATGAATTTATTCACATAAAAATACCATAAAACACCGAATAAAATATTTACAATAAAAATGGAAAAATAACCACACCGACGTGTTTCAGAGCATGCATTCTTTCATCAGGGAGATAGCAGTCATGAGTGAGAAAACGCTAATGCAAGCCATGACTTTTTAAACACGGAGACTTCCTCCCTGGCATCCATTAGTGGTTGGCTCCATATTCACATGATTCACCAAGTCACCAGGTTATCATAATGAAATAACAACAGGTCACATGATAAACCCCCCCCCCCCGTCACATACAATAAATAACAGGTTATGCAATGTTTACATTTTAAACCAAGGCTTGCTATTGCATCCATGCATCATACAATGCATCATCCTGTACAAACAATGGCATCATATACATTGGAATGCAAGCTCTTTAGATAGCTTGGTATGTCTGTAAATTATGGGACAGATTCCCCAAATTGTATCTACTTTCAACACCTTCGGTCAGTCCGTGATGTCAGGTCCAGCTGTGGCAGCCATGACAGTTACTGGCAAGATGTCAGGTCCATGGGATGGACATGACTGTTGCTGGTAATATGTCAGGTCTATGGGGTGGACATGACAGTTACTGGCAGGATGTCAGGTCCACGGGGGCAGCCATGACAGTTACTAGCAAAATGTCAGGTCCACGGGACAGACAGGATAGTTGCTGGCAAGATGTCATGTCTACTGGGTGGACATAACAGTTTCTGGCAGGATGTCACATCCACGGGGAGGACATGGCAGTTAGTAGCAAGATATCAGATCCATGGAGGAGGACATGAAAGTTAGTGGCAGGATATCAGGTCCATGGAGGAGGACATAGTAGTTCCTGGCAGGATGTCAGGCCCATGGAGGAGGACATGACAGTTACTGGCAGGATGTCAGGTCCATGGAGGAGGACATGAAAGTTACTGGCAGAATGTCAGGTCCATGGAGGTGGACATGACAGTTACTGGCAGGATGTCAGGCCCATGGAGGCGGACATGAAAGTTACTGGCAGAATGTCAGGTCCATGGAGGAGGACATGACAGTTACTGGCATGATGTCAGGTCCATGGAGGCGGACATGACAGTTACTGGCAGGATGTCAGGTCCATGGAGGCGGACATGACAGTTACTGGCAGGATGTCAGGTCCATGGGGAAGGAGGACATGACAGTTACTGGCAGGATGTCAGGTCCATGGGGGAGGAGGACATGAAAGTTACTGGCAGAATATCAGGTCCATGGAGGAGGACATGACAGTTACTGGCATGATGTCAGGTCCATGGAGGCGGACATGACAGTTACTGGCAGGATATCAGGTCCATGGAGGAGGACATTACAGTTACTGGCAGGATATCAGGTCCATGGAGGTGACATTACAGTTACTGGCAGGATATCAGTTTGAACTACAAATATGTAAGTAAGTAATATACCACTACATGTTATAAAAAACATAAAGAAGACTCTAAGCTGCAATTTAAAAAACACATTACTATCCCTTTAATAAGTATCCTATAGCAATTAAAATGTCAGCATTTCTTAACAATTTTCTACCAAAACCTTTTTTTACCTTTGTCACATTCATCAACATAATTACATTGTTTAAAGCATATGTTAAAGGGATAGAAAGGTCTTAAATATATAAAATGTAATATTGTAGAGAATAAAATAAGAAATCCATCAATGCCATTCCTATCTCTCAAACCTTTATGATTTGAGAGATAGAGCGTATCTAAAGTTCCCCCGTCCCTGATGTTGGCTGTAAAGTTGACAGAAGGAGATCCATGTTGGTCGACTTGAAGATGCTCTTTAGCAGAGCCGAAATAGCGTGATTTAAAGAGGAACTACCACCCCGCAATAACTTAACCTGCATTAATTCTTCATCTGGCGACTAGCTGCTTAGTAGCGCTAGTCGCCAGAAATATTACCTGGTTCCGAAGATTTCTCCGTTTTACCGATGCTCACAGGAGCAGGAAGCACGGACATCTCATCACAGTGACGTCTGTGTGCCTGCGCTGTCAGTCCCTTTTGGAGCCACTTGGCCTGGTGTACCAGAGGATGGTGAACCTCATGCCGTTCCTGGGATACAAGCCATCGGTCGCCACGATTGATTGACTGATGGATACTGTACATGACCGGTACATGTGTGAGCTTTGTGCAGGAGGAACAAGGAAGAAGGTTTGCCCCAGTGACAATGCTACCCCCTGGGTGGTGAGTGGGAATCAGTTCCTCACCAGTGACCCTTGTTTTGCCCCTATATCAGGGAGTGGGACAACTGCCCTCCCCGATGAACCTTTTGCCTTGGAATATGTTGACCCTGAACTGATGAGTGTGAGTGTCCCTGGAGTGGGAGTGTCCCTGTACCAGGGGGTGGGACAACCACCCCACCTGGTGGGCATGTGGCCCCTTTCCCTGTTGTCCCTGTGGACTGTGAACTGGTGGGTGGGAGTGAGCTCACCAGCCCCTATGTGACCCCTGGCCTGTTGTGTTGGAGCGAGCTCACCAGGGCCTGGGAACCCCTTGCTGTGGTGGATGAGATGCAGGTCCCCACCAGCAGCCACTGACCTGCCCCTTTGTTTCTGGATACTGCCCTGGAGAAAGAGGAATTTGTGCTCTCTAGGGGCACGGATGTTACTGTCCTGAGGAATGGGACTGTGGTCTTCCTCATGGCAGAGAATGGCCCTGGAGGTTGTGGCCTGGAAGAAGAGGACCCCAGAAGACTGAAGGAGAACAGTGCTGCTGGCCCTCTTGTTGACCCTATGGACTGTGAACTGGTGGGTGGGAATGCGTTCCCCACCAGCCCCCCTGTGAACCCTGGCCTGGTGAGTAGGAGCAAGCTCACCAGGGCCTGGGAAACCCCTGCTGCGGTGGACGAGACGCAGGTCCCCACCAGCAGCCCCAGTCCATTCCCTGTTGCTGTTGCCCTGGAGAAGGAGAAAAATGTGTTCTTCAGGTGTATGGACAAGATTGCCAGGAGGACTGGGAGTGCCTTCCCCATCCAGAGAAGAAATGGCCCTGACCTGGGGGTCAGGGTTAAAAGGAACCCAGCAGACTGCCCCAATGCAGTGCTGCTGCCCCTTTTGCTGGCCCTATTGACTGTGATCTGGTGGGTGGGAGCGAGCCCACCAGCCCCTATGTAACCCCTGACCTGGTGGATGGAAGCGAGCCCACCAGGTCCTGTGAAACCCTGGCTGTGATGAGTGGGACAGCGGTCCTCATCAACAGCCCACCACTTGTTGCCCTTTGCCCTGAATCCCCAGCCTTGGTGAGTGGGACCATGGTCCTCACCAGGGATGTTGTTGTGTCCCCTGGATTCCTTGACCCCAGCCTGGTGGGTGGGAATTCGTTCCCCACCAGGCCAACTGTTGACCCAGCCAAAGGGAGTGGGACCACCATCCTGCCTAAGGAAGTTGGGATTTGCCCCAGTTTTGCTATCAGCCCAGAGTCTGTTTGCCCTGGATTGGTGAGTGGGAGTGCGCTCCTCACCGGTCCTTTTTATGCCCCTACCCTGGACAAACAAGTCCCCAGCATTGCAAGCGGTTCTTTGGATGTTGCCTCAGTCCAGGAGAGTGGGAGCAGCATCCTCTCCTGTCCCTGGGGGGTACTTGCCCCACCAAAAGGGGGTAATGTCCCCAACGTTCCCCAAGTTGACCCCCAGGCCACTGAGGATCCAGAGACACGGTTGCCACAAGGAGATCCACCTTATGGACTGGCTATGGACTCTGAGCCACTGGCCCCAGACCCAGGGTCTGTCCCCAGCGCTGCCTGGAGCCTGGCCCAGGAGAGGCCTCCCAACTTGGTGCTGGTCAGGACCAAGAGGCACCAGTTTCCATGGCCCAGGACCAAGGGCCCCAGTTTTCCTCCTGGCCCAGGAAAAGAGGCACACCTGCTGTTTCCTGGCCCAGACAAGGCGCTGATGTTTTCACCTGGCCCGGACAAGGGGCCCAACTCTTTTCCTGGCCCGAACAAGGGGCTGATGTTTTTTCCTGACCCAGGACAAGGGACTCAAGTGGACTCTCAGCTCCAGACAAGGGGCTCAACGCAGCATGGCTCGCCCATAGTCCCAAGCCAGCAATTACTTCAGCAACCGCTGGCTTGGTACCAAAAAGGCAGAGAAATGTAGCGGAGCTTAGTCCGTTATTGGAGCCCTTGTCTGGCCGTAAGGCTGTTTAGCCCCAAACACCTAAGACTATGGACATTTATCCCTTATGGGGCCTGGTCGTACAACCAAAACCTGTGTTCATAGACTGAGAGCGATTAATGTACGTGATGTATTCGAGGGTTTATACATTCTCCGACTACGGGTCAGAGGTTCCCGGTTCGAGGGTCGACACCGAGTCAAGTACAAGGAGTCGAGGGCAGAGAGTCGACGCCGGATTGGTCGAATCCCTGAGCTGGAGGTTTAAAGGTCTCCCATAGACCTAACATGGGGAAAAGTAGGCGGCTTGGGGATTGGTCAACCAGCAGACTCACTGTACGCTTTGATTGGCCAGGGTTGAAGCCGAATATTGAATATTCAAACCAGTGCGTACGTGCTTCAACCCCTGGCCATTGTCCATCGAATGTGTATTCCCGCCCCTCAAGTCTTTGTGTCTTTGTCTAGGGTTAATCAATCCTTCTGTATCTGAAATGTAATCATGTCTGAGTCATTGTATTTGTTAGACCATCTGCCTTTGGCCTTTTGTCTACTGTATTGTGATTGGATTATGTCCCTATTGTATCTGCTTGTTCCATGTATTCCAATGTAAGATTCGTGTATAAATATCTGTGGTTTGTACCAATAAAGTGTCAGTCTTCTGAGTGAACAAAGGAGTTCTGGTGTCTTATGTTCTTATGGTTAAAGCTTCCACTCTGACGCCCATCTGAACTGAGTATCCTGTATCGTCGACCGACTGCTGCCGGATTCCTGCGACTGGACTTTGTATGCTGTCAGGCGGCGACGTGGACTCTGTCTTCCCCTTCTTCCTGAGTTCTGGAGATCATCCGATTCAAGCTTGCAATGTGCTCGAATCTGCTTGACTACAGCTACCTGGTTCCTGTGACATTTTCCCTGTTTGCCGTTCAACCGGCCTCACTCTCGACTGCTTGGGAGCCCTGTCGACCCCTCCTTGACCCACATCATTCGACATAGAGTTGACTACACCAGGGTTCAATGCTGCTGTGAGCTGACAACCGGACCATTCATCTGCTCGACCGATGCATCCAATGGCGCCAGTCCAGCGACGAGAAGGAGAGACCCGGGAACGATGGCGGAAGGCAACGTGGTCCCTTCTTAGCTTCCGGTACAGTTCATTGTATCCATCTTCTGTATCTGGGGTTTTCCACCATTCTGATCATATCATATTGGAACAAACTATAGCTCCTTCATAGAGTCGTACTCCTCCAGAGAATCTGCATATTTCTTCACTTTCCCAAAACAGTATCCTGGTATCACTCCATCTGATTGATAGAAAGCCCTTTTGGATCAATTGCCCATTGCCCATTATTCAGATAGACTATAGAGTATTCCTTGTACCGTATCTTGTCTTGGGTAACACCTGGACTAGGACAATGGCCAACCTTCTTTTATTTTGGAGGCCATTGATGTGTACCTTGAAATTCACTATGATAACAATGTCCAAATGCTGCACAACACATCTTTTCTTGATAAATACTCTGTTTCCAATGTTCATGGATTGGTATATCATATAGTAGTTGCTCTAATTCTATTCATCTGGTCATTTATATGATCTCTCACCAGTTTTCTTCCATCCGTGGTAGTAAAGCCATCACGCTTCACCATTATAGTAGAGTCCAAGAGGATAACTTGCGATATTCCTAAAGTCTTGTCTATTTATAATGGGCTTTGGGAATGGCTTGCTTGTGGTAATCCTGTAGCTTGAAATCAGGACAGGCTGTATATCATAATGGACGACTCTCTTTGAGTTTGTTATATTGCGGCCTTTCTGTGGTGTGCTTCAGTCTTATTTCATCTTTGGAGGTGTCCGTGTTGCTGTGTAATGTAGTGTCACTGTATCTTGAAAACAACCACTCCTGTGGAGATGAGGATGATAATGATTATTAACAAATACTGACTGAAAAGTCCAAGCCATCAAGAGCTTTTCTCCTTCATGTTGTGTAGTACATACATGAGCCGGTGTCTCCATGTATCCTGACTCTGTTGCTTTCAATACACATGAATGTTGATATGAGACTTACTTTCAAGTAGTGTGGATGTGGAATACCTTTCATCAGCTGGAAACAGTTCAGTTTCATCAGGAACTGTGGTAGGACAATGGATGTGTAGTGAAGAACCAGTTCTCTTGTTACCATGCCTTCTCATATAGAACACCACCTCTGCACACTATATTGTAGGCTTAAACAGAGTTAAAATTACTTTTAGAAATGTAGCAGAACAAAATAAAATGTTCTCGGGACAGTGCGGATTAGGCAGGAGATATTCCATAAACAAAAAACATATGATACAATTCCTAGACACTACAAGACCTTGCTAAGTATAAACATTTCTATGCAAAACAGCCTTGTACGCACATTGCTACAAGAAAATCAGTATGTTGAACAACATATTGCATTTATCTATTATGTACCAAGATAGTTTATTGATCAATCCCA
The DNA here is from genome assembly GCA_037306005.1 of Rhinophrynus dorsalis. NCBI lineage: Eukaryota > Metazoa > Chordata > Amphibia > Anura > Rhinophrynidae > Rhinophrynus > Rhinophrynus dorsalis. Next base: position 403,668,333 of record CM074724.1, on the reverse strand, counting down.
GATCTTTTTTTGGGGTGCTCAGGTTGCCAGTGTCATCGCTCCACGAACCAGGTCCACAACTCTGCTTATCCTAAGTTCCATAGGTGTTACAGGACCCGTTCCCCATGTGCCAAGGCCTCCTGTGCCAACCGCCAGAAATGATCCAGCTGAACTCGAGAGAGGGAGTCTGCAGTTAAATTCCCAACCCCTGCAAAATGTTTAGCCCTAAAACAAATATTGTGCCTAAGGCAAACCAGGCCAAGATGTCAAATCAGGGTAACAAATGGAAGGGAGATTAGCCATCAGATAAAACACAGTGTGCACAACCCCCAAATTATTGCATTGAATGGTAATTGCCTTTTCCCTCAAAAGTGGCCCCACACCTCATCCACCACAACATGGAGTAGTTCCAACAAAGCCAACTTCCTAGTGAGTCCTTATCAAACCACTCTCTAGGCCAAGATCCAGCAAATTACCTACCGTCCAGAAAACCCCCAAAGTCAAAAGTGCCTGCTGCTCCATAAAGAGAGACAGCTCCTCACTGGACTGTACCCTCTCCTGCCACAAGGATTTCCCTTTGTAATCCCGAGGAATGAGTCCCACACCAGCATATCTGCCTGTAGCTCCTGAAGTAAGGTGATGCTGTGCCTAAATACTTTCCTTCCAAAGAAAGGCACCAACAGAATGCCCTACCCATCAGCAAAATCCCTACACGCAAAATTCAGTTTCCCTAGCAAAGACTGCAGTTGCCGAAGAGTGACCTTTTTCATGGGAACTATTGCCCTCACCAGGGACTGAAGTTCCAGGAGCGTATCCTAGGATAACCGACATACTGTCGGTGATATGGCAGGTCCGTTCGGGGTGTTGTCAGCAGCCATGTCGGCGGGTCCATTCGGGGCGTTGCTAGGCAACCACGTCGACGTTACCACATGATGTCGCATTCGCTCCAATGTGACGTCAGTTCTCAGTACATAGCCCAGAGTGTAATAGCGACTGGTGCTCTGTTATTGAGATCCTAAGTCTTCAGCCTACTGCTGTTCCCTGGAGTGCTCCCCTGCTTATCTTACTATTGCTATGTTCTGCTGGGACTGACCTAACCTCTGCCTACAGTTAATTTGTATCCTGGTCTTCTCCAGTCCTCTTCAGCTTCTCATAGTCCTGCCTTGCAGTCTCCTCTGTTGGAATCTTCGTTAGCCCTGCAGTCCCCTCTGTTGGTTTCCTTCTCCTGTCTGATGGCCTTCTCTGTTGGAGTCCTTCCTTTGCCTGCAGTTCCAGTTGCTCCTGGATGATTTCTTGGCTCCCTGTGGACTCAGGTACTCAGTTCCCTTGTATATATATATCATTGTATGTGTATACTTTGGGTTTCTGTGGGTCCTCACTCCCTTGCACCTGGTATCCTACCTAATCTGCCTATAGATTATTTTCCTACTTAACCTGCTTTTAGATTATTTCAGTGCTGCCCGCGCATATTTGGTGTAGCTTTCTCTACTCCGAGTGGGGTTTCTGGCAGCCTACACTCCTCATTTCTAGGGAATCAATTTCAGTTCCCAGAAAGACCATGACAGGGGCCAGATCCACTGTCTTGCTGGGACCAAAGGGGCCCCAAGGTCCAAGCAATCTGCCTAACCTCCTCCAGATGTATAGCAAAAACATTAGGGTCTGTTGGCCTTGCACAAAAGGACATCATCAAGATAATGAATGACTTATGACAACCTTTATCACTACAGACCACCTACTCAATGAATGTGCTAAAAGCCTTGAAGTAGTGAGCATGAGCTAGAACAACCCATAGGTAGTATCCCAACAGATGCAAAGACTCAAGATGAATTGGCAAGATGGTGGTGTTGATGTCAGTCTTGGCCATCATTGCCCCTGGACATTTGTGGCCAACCACAGAGCCTTGTCAAAGTAGATAATAGAAACCCGAGACAGCTCCTCCACCAATATCATCATTCACTGACGCCCCTTTTGAAGTAGGACAGATGGTGAATCAGGTGGAACTTGACTGGTTCCTTTTTCAAATGTACCCCCAAAGAAGAGTCACGAAAAATTGCCCATACCAGGGCCTGTGAAAGGACCCACCATGCACTCTATGCTAACCCCTTTCTCAAGCTTTTCCCTAACCATCTCAGGGTGACTAAGTTTACCAAGGAAAGAAACCCCAGGCCCATCCATAAAGGGGATCTGAAAACCAAGTGTGAAACTATACCCCAAAAACACATTGTGACCCCTATTGGGATAGTGCTGTCAGTCACGGGAGCATCTTTTCCACATACTCTGTACCCATCCCTATTCCCAGCCCCTTGCCTAGCCCTCTTGTAACATTTGGACAAGGAGTGGCTGCCAACACACACAAAACATTTATGCTTAAACCTGAATGAGGACCCCCACCTGTATTGTCTGTCATTAAACGGGCCAAAAGCATCCATTTTTATTCCCCACCAACAAACAAAGTGGGCCAGTATTCAGGAGGACTATGGAAAGGGACACAACGGTAACCACCGATACCTAACTTACAGCCCTGTTAGGGCTCTTGAGCTTGAGCCACAAGCTGATATCCTTGTGGTTCCAGTTCAAGGGAGCGTGAACTGCCATGTGCTGATGAATTGCTCATAAGTCTTAAGCCAAGCAATTCCACTATAAACACTATGGGCTTCCCTATAGAATCCCAAATAATAAAGCAGGCCAAGCAAGCCCTGGCGATTTTTTTACTATAACTTGGCCAAAATGGAAAATGCTTGCAGGTCTTCGGAATCAGCCTAAATGGTCCTCATCCCTCCTCCATTCTTTGCCCTTCTCCCATTTGTCAAGATTATACCATTTCAATGGTAGGAAGGTATAGATATCAATATGTTCACCCTCCCAATCTATGTAGTGTCTGGGAGTGTGGGGCCCCATGTAGCTGAGCTAAATGAGAATGTTCAGAGTATGAAATGTGTGGATTATAACCACAAAACCTGTAAGCCAATCAGGTGGAGCACCATGTTTGGCCATGGAAACAGTTTCCCCAAGAGGCTCTAAAGAAGAAACAGATGCAGCCAGATGCTGGACCCAATAGGTGATGAAGCCAACCACTAATGATGGAAATGACCTAGGAGAAGAATGAGTAAAATCAGGCAGAAGAATGCCCCAGAAGCATGGAAATGCCATCCCTCCCATCACCAGACATAGCCACAAGCCCCAACTGTTCAGTGCAGACTGAACTGATCCCAAACAGGGAACAAGACAACTGCAGATGCTGATTTCTCCCAACATTATGGGACTGTGAACAAAAGGAAGGCAAAGAGATCCCAATTCCAAATAAGGGAGGGGGCAGTCACACTCATATACAAAGTCACCACTGAAACTTGAGTGAAAACAGAGCTAAAGGACACAATAAGCCCCTTATGTGCTCAAAGTGCGACCAGATGGGTCCATTGTCTGGAAGGGAACCCCTGTTAAACCCCCCATATAGCAGTAAGCACCCTCAATGGGAATATGAGCAACCAGGCCAACAGTAAGTCTATCTCACTCATCGGGTGAAGCCGATCCAGGATCAGAGGCACCCCAGGAAGACCTTCAGGACCATCATTTTGAACACCAGTAACTCCATTCCCCTTGTTTTCCTGAAGTCTGGACCCACCTGCAGGAGATGAAACATTTTCCCTCTGAGCAGGGCTAAGGCAGCTTCTTGCATCCTCCGGTGGCTCTCTTGAGAGAGGAGGAACTTTTGAGCCTCGGGGGTGGTGGAATGGCCAGATGCAGCGACAGTAGATGTAGGGTCTGCTGTATAAGAAGGAAAAAAGGAGGGAAGGACCAAAAATACCAACAAAGCTAGTCTCCACCGTGTTACTCTGCCTAAAGCCACCTGCGGGTAATTATTGCCTCCAGATCTGCCATTAGAGGCACTATACAGGACAGCAAGAGGGGAATAAGAAGCTGCTGACCACAGGTAAAAGGAACAGGAGGTAGGGGTATAACTAAGCCTAAAAGGGGCAGGGTGCCAAAAAACAACCCACCAGCCTGACAATTTGAGCCAAAAGAGCAAACAGGAAAGGGAGGAGCACCCTATAGAACCCAATGCCTTCTCCTACCCTTCCTGATTCGACACAGTAATTACCCAAGACCACCAAACCACCCAACAGAGGCTAGCTATCCTAGTCCTGCCACACCACCCCTCCTCTTAACCACTTCGGGGGTGCAACTCCGAGGAACATTTCAATGTGAGCTTTAATGCTGTGGAGCAATGTGAAATGCACCACACAGTCTGATCTCCTAAACACAGGGGACACCAGGGTGATACACTTCTATACACACCACACAGTCTGATCTCCTAAACACAGGGACACAAGGGTGATACACTTATATACACAACACACAGTGTGATCTCCTAAACACAGGGACACCAGGGTGATACACTTATATACACACACCACACAGTCTTATCTCCTAAACACAGGGACACCAGGGTGATACACTTATATACACACCACACAGTCTGATCTCCTAAACACAGGGACACCAGGGTGATACACTTATATACACACCTCACAGTCTGATCTCCTAAACACAGGGACACCAGGGTGATACACTTATATACACACCACACAGTCTGATCTCTAATGTTGAGCCGAGCACCCCGATGCTCGGGTGCGCGGATGCTCTGACCGAGCACCCCCTGAGGCTCGAGTGCTCGGCCGAGCACCCGAGCCCCATTGAAATGAATGGGGCAACACCAGGCACCCCCTGCTCTGATGAGGGGAGGGTGCCTGGTCAATGCCCCCTTCATCTCCGCTATGCCCCCCTTCATCTCCGAATGCCCCCTTCAGCTCCGCAATGTCCCCCTTCAGCTCCGCTATGCCCCTCTTCCACAATGTGCCCCTTCATCTCCGCTATGCCCCTCCTTCCACAATGTCCCCCTTCATCTCCTCTATGGCATAGAGGAGATGAAGGGGGACATTGTGGAAGAGGGGCATAGCGGAGATGAAGGGGCAACATTGTGGAAGAGGGGCATAGCGGAGATGAAGGGGCACATTGTGGAAGACGGGCATAGCGGAGATGAACGGGGGGGACATTGTGGAAGAGGGGCATAGAGTCTATGCCCCTCTTCCCACAATGTCCCCCTTCATCTCCGCAATGCCCCCTTCATCTCCGCAATGCCCCCGTACCTCCAGTCCCTGGTGGTCCAGCGGAGCTTCTTCGGATCTGTGCCTCTTCCGGCACAGATCCCCGCCACCCGAACATGGCGGGAGAGCACATGGCGGTACTCGACGAGTACCGCAATGTGCCGAGCAGAGCGATGCTCGAGCCGATCCGAGCATCGGCCGAGCACGCTCGCTCATCACTACTGATCTCCTAAACACAGGAACACCAGGGTGATACACTTATACACACACCACACAGTCTGATATCCTACACACAGGGACATCAGGGTGATACACTTATATACACACCACACAGTCTGATCTCCTAAACACAGGGACACCAGGGTGATACACTTATATACACACACCACACAGTCTGATCTCCTAAACACAGGAACACCAGGGTGATACACTTCTATACACACCACACAGTCTAATCTCCTACACACAGGGACACCAGGGTGATACACTTATACACACACCACACAGTCTGATCTCCTACACACAGGGACATCAGGGTGATACACTTATATACACACCACACAGTCTGATCTCCTAAACACAGGGACACCAGTGTGATACACTTATATACACATCACACAGTCTGTTCTCCTAAACACAGGGACACCAGGGTGATACACTTATATACACACCACACAGTCTGTTCTCCTAAACACAGGGACACCAGGGTGATACACTTATATACACACCGCACAGTCTGATCTCCTAAACACAGGGACACCAGGGTGATACACTTATATACACACCACACAGTCTAATCTCCTACACACCGGGACACCAGGATGATACACTTCTATACACACCACACAGTCTGATCTCCTAAACACAGGGACACCAGGGTGATACACTTCTATACACACCACACAGTCTGATCTCCTAAACACAAGGACACCAGGGTGATACACTTATATACACACCTCACAGTCTGATCTCCTAAACACAGGGACACCAGGGTGATACACTTATATACACACCACACAGTCTGATCTCCTAAACACAGGGACACCAGGGTGATACACTTCTATACATACCACACAGTCTGATGTCCTAAACACAGGGACACAAGGGTGATACACTTATATACACACCACACAGTCTGTTCTCTTAAACACAGGGACACCAGGGTGATACACTTATATACACACCACACAGTCTGTTCTCCTAAACACAGGGACACCAGGGTGATACACTTATATACACACCATACAGTCTGATCTCCTAAACACAGGGACACCAGGGTGATACACTTAAATACACACCACACAGTCTTATCTCCTAAACACAGGGACACCAGGGTGATACACTTATATACACACCACACAGTCTGATCTCCTAAACACAGGGGCACCAGGGTGATACACTTATATACACACCACACAGTCTGATCTCCTAAACACAGGGACACTAGGGTGATACACTTATATACACATCACACAGTCTGATCTCCTAAACACAGGGACATCAGGGTGATACACTTATATACACACCACATAGTCTGATCTCCTACACACAGGTACACTAGGGTGATACACTTCTATACACACCACACAGTCTGTCTCCTAAACACAAGGACACCAGGGTGATACACTTATATACACACCACACAGTCTGATCTCCTAAACACAGGGACACCAGGGTGATACACTTATATACACACCACATAGTCTGATCTCCTACACACAGGGACACTAGGGTGATACACTTCTATACACACCACACAGTCTGTCTCCTAAACACAAGGACACCAGGGTGATACACTTATATACACACCACACAGTCTAATCTCCTAAACACAGGGACACCAGGTTGATACACTTATATACACACCACACAATCTGATCTCCTAAACACAGGGACGCCAGGGTGATACACTTATATACACACCACACAGTCTGATCTCCTAAACACAGGGACACCAGGGTGATACACTTATATACACACCACACTGTCTGATCTCCTAAACACAGGGACACCAGGGTGATACACTTATACACACTACACAGTCTGATCTCCTAAACACAGACACACCAGGGTGATACACTTATATACACATCACACAGTCTGATCTCCTAAACACAGGGACACCAGGGCGATACACTTATATACACACCACACAGTCTGATCTCCTAAACACAGGGACACTAGGGTGATACACTTATATACACACCACACAGTCTGATCTCCCACACACAGGGACACCAGGGTGATACACTTATATACACACCACATAGTCTGATCTCCTACACACAGGGACACTAGGGTGATACACTTCTATACACACCACACAGTCTGATCTCCCACACACAGGGACACCAGGGTGATACACTTATATACACACCACACAGTCTGATCTCCCACACACAGGGACACCAGGGTGATACACTTATATACACACCACATAGTCTGATCTCCTAAACACAAGGACACCAGGGTGATACACTTATATACACACACCACAGTGTCTGATCTCCTACACACATGGACACTAGGGTGATACACTTCTATACACACCACACAGTCTGATCTCCTAAACACAGGGACACTAGGGTGATACACTTATATACACACCACACAGTCTGATCTCCCACACACAGGGACACCAGGGTGATACACTTATATACACACCACATAGCCTGATCTACTACACACAGGGACACTAGGGTGATACACTTCTATACACCACACAGTCTGTCTCCTAAACACAAGGACACCAGGGTGATACACTTCTATACACACCACACAGTCTGATCTCCTAAACACAGGGACACCAGGGGGATACACTTCTATACACACCACACAGTCTGTCTCCTAAACACAAGGACACCAGGGTGATACACTTATATACACACCGCACAGTCTGATCTCCTAAACACAGGGACACCAGGGTGATACACTTATATACACATCGCACAGTCTGATCTCCTAAACACAGGGACACCAGGGTGATAAACTTATATACACACAGCACAGTCTGATCTCCTAAACACAGGGACACCAGGGTGATACACTTATATACACACCACACAGTCTAATCTCCTAAACACAGAGAAACCAGGGTGATACACCTATATACACACCACAGAGTCTGTTCTCCTAAATACAGGGACATCAGGGTGATATACTTATATACACACCGCACAATCTGATCTCCTAAACACAGGGACACCAGGGTGATACACTTATACACACACCGCACAGTCTGATCTCCTAAACACAGGGACACCAGGGAGATACACTTATATACACACCGCACAATCTGATCTCCTAAACACAGGGACACCAGGGTGATACACTTATATACACACACCGCACAGTCTGATCTCCTAAACACAGGGACACCAGGGTGATACACTTATATACACACCACACAGTCTAATATCCTAAACACAGAGACACCAGGGTGATACACCTATATACACACCACAGAGTCTGATCTCCTAAACACAGGGACACCAGGGTGATATACTTATATACACACCGCACAATCTGATCTCCTAAACACAGGGACACCAGGGTGATACACTTATACACACACCGCACAGTCTGATCTCCTAAACACAGGGACACCAGGGTGATACACTTATATACACACCGCACAGTCTGATCTCCTAAACACAGGGACACCAGGGTGATAAAGTTATATACACACAGCACAGTCTGATCTCCTAAACACAGGGACATCAGGGTGATATACTTATATACACACCACACAGTCTGATCTCCTAAACACAGGGACACCAGGGTGATACACTTATATACACACCACACAGTCTAATCTCCTAAACACAGAGACACCAGGGTGATACACCTATATACACACCACAGAGTCTGATCTCCTAAACACAGGGACATCAGGGTGATATACTTATATACACACCGCACAATCTAATCTCCTAAACACAGGGACACCAGGGTGATACACTTATACACACACCGCACAGTCTGATCTCCTAAACACAGGGACACCAGGGAGATACACTTATATACACACCGCACAATCTGATCTCCTAAACACAGGGACACCAGGGTGATACACTTATACACACACCGCACAGTCTGATCTCCTAAACACAGGGACACCAGGGTGATACACTTATATACACACCACACAGTCTAATCTCCTAAACACAGAGACACCAGGGTGATACACCTATATACACACCACAGAGTCTGATCTCCTAAACACAGGGACATCAGGGTGATATACTTATATACACACCGCACAATCTGATCTCCTAAACACAGGGACACCAGGGTGATACACTTATACACACACCGCAAAGTCTGATCTCCTAAACACAGGGACACCAGGGTGATAATGTTATATACACACAGCACAGTCTGATCTCCTAAACACAGGGACACCAGGGTGATAATGTTATATACACACAGCACAGTCTGATCTCCTAAACACAGGGACATCAGGGTGATATACTTATATACACACCACACAGTCTGATCTCCTAAACACAGGGACACCAGGGTGATACACTTATATACACACCACACAGTCTGATCTCCTACACACAGGGACACCAGGGTGATACACTTCTATACACACCACACAGTCTGATCTCCTAAACACAGGGACACCAGGGTGATACACTTCTATACATACCACACAGTCTGATCTCCTAAACACAGGGACACCAGGGTGATACACTTATATACACACCTCACAGTCTGATCTCCTAAACACAGGGACACCAGGGTGATACACTTATATACACACCTCACAGTCTGATCTCCTAAACACAGGGACACCAGGGTGATACACTTATACACACACCACACAGTCTGATCTCCTAAACACAGGGACACCAGGGTGATACACTTCTATACACACCACACAGTCTGATCTCCTAAACACAGGGACACCAGGGTGATACACTTGTATACACACCGCACAGTCTGATCTCCTAAACACAGGGACACCAGGGTGATACACTTCTATACACACCACACAGTCTGATCTCCTAAACACAGGGACACCAGGGTGATACACTTATATACACACCACACAGTCTGATCTCCTAAACCCAGGGACACCAGGGTGATACACTTCTATACACACCACACAGTCTGATCTACTAAACACAAGGACAGCAGGGTGATACACTTATATACACACCACACAGTCTGATCTCCTAAACACAGGGACACCAGGGCGATACACTTCTATACACACCACACAGTCTGATCTCCTAAACACAGGAACACCAGGGTGATACACTTCTATACACACCACACAGTCTGATCTCCTAAACACAGGGACACCAGTGTGATACACTTATATATACACCGCACAATCTGATCTCCTAAACACAGGGACACCAGGGCGATACACTTCTATACACACCACACAGTCTGATCTACTAAACACAGGGACACCAGGGTGATACACTTATATACATACCACACAGTCTGATCTCCTAAACACAGGGACACCAGGGTGATACACTTATATACACACCACACAGTCTGATCTCCTAAACACAGGGACACCAGGGTGATATTCTTATATACACACCGCACAATCTGATCTCCTAAACACAGGGACACCAGGGTGATACACTTATACACACACCGCACAGTCTGATCTCCTAAACACAGGGACACCAGGGTGATACACTTATATACACACCGCACAGTCTGATCTCCTAAACACAGGGACACCAGGGTGATAAAGTTATATACACACAGCACAGTCTGATCTCCTAAACACAGGGACATCAGGGTGATATACTTATATACACACCACACAGTCTGATCTCCTAAACACAGGGACACCAGGGTGATACACTTATATACACACCACACAGTCTAATCTCCTAAACACAGAGACACCAGGGTGATACACCTATATACACACCACAGAGTCTGATCTCCTAAACACAGGGACATCAGGGTGATATACTTATATACACACCGCACAATCTAATCTCCTAAACACAGGGACACCAGGGTGATACACTTATACACACACCGCACAGTCTGATCTCCTAAACACAGGGACACCAGGGAGATACACTTATATACACACCGCACAATCTGATCTCCTAAACACAGGGACACCAGGGTGATACACTTATACACACACCGCACAGTCTGATCTCCTAAACACAGGGACACCAGGGTGATACACTTATATACACACCACACAGTCTAATCTCCTAAACACAGAGACACCAGGGTGATACACCTATATACACACCACAGAGTCTGATCTCCTAAACACAGGGACATCAGGGTGATATACTTATATACACACCATACAATCTGATCTCCTAAACACAGGGACACCAGGGTGATACACTTATACACACACCGCAAAGTCTGATCTCCTAAACACAGGGACACCAGGGTGATAATGTTATATACACACAGCACAGTCTGATCTCCTAAACACAGGGACACCAGGGTGATAATGTTATATACACACAGCACAGTCTGATCTCCTAAACACAGGGACATCAGGGTGATATACTTATATACACACCACACAGTCTGATCTACTAAACACAGGGACACCAGGGTGATACACTTATATACACACCACACAGTCTGATCTCCTACACACAGGGACACCAGGGTGATACACTTCTATACACACCACACAGTCTGATCTCCTAAACACAGGGACACCAGGGTGATACACTTCTATACATACCACACAGTCTGATCTCCTAAACACAGGGACACCAGGGTGATACACTTATATACACACCTCACAGTCTGATCTCCTAAACACAGGGACACCAGGGTGATACACTTATACACACACCACACAGTCTGATCTCCTAAACACAGGGACACCAGGGTGATACACTTCTATACACACCACACAGTCTGATCTCCTAAACACAGGGACACCAGGGTGATACACTTGTATACACACCGCACAGTCTGATCTCCTAAACACAGGGACACCAGGGTGATACACTTCTATACACACCACACAGTCTGATCTCCTAAACACAGGGACACCAGGGTGATACACTTATATACACACCACACAGTCTGATCTCCTAAACCCAGGGACACCAGGGTGATACACTTCTATACACACCACACAGTCTGATCTACTAAACACAAGGACAGCAGGGTGATACACTTATATACACACCACACAGTCTGATCTCCTAAACACAGGGACACCAGGGCGATACACTTCTATACACACCACACAGTCTGATCTCCTAAACACAGGAACACCAGGGTGATACACTTCTATACACACCACACAGTCTGATCTCCTAAACACAGGGACACCAGTGTGATACACTTATATATACACCGCACAATCTGATCTCCTAAACACAGGGACACCAGGGCGATACACTTCTATACACACCACACAGTCTGATCTACTAAACACAGGGACACCAGGGTGATACACTTATATACACACCACACAGTCTGATCTCCTAAACACAGGGACACCAGGGCGATACACTTCTATACACACCACACAGTCTGATCTCCTAAACACAGGAACACCAGGGTGATACACTTCTATACACACCACACAGTCTGATCTCCTAAACACAGGGACACCAGTGTGATACACTTATATATACACCGCACAATCTGATCTCCTACACACAGGGACACCAGGGTGATACACTTATATACACACCACACAGTCTGATCTCCTACACACAGGGACACCAGGGTGATACACTTATATGCATACCACACAGTCTGATCTCCTAAACACAGGGACACCGGGGTGATACACTTATATACACACCACACAGTCTGATCTCCTAAACACAGGGACACCAGGGTGATACACTTCTATACACACCACACAGTCTGATCTCCTAAACACAGGGACACCAGGGTGATACACTTCTATACACACCACACAGTATGATCTCCTAAACACAGGGACACCAGGGTGATACACTTCTATACACCACACAGTCTGATCTCCTAAACACAGGGACACCAGGGTGATACACTTATATACACACCACACAGTCTGATCTCCTAAACACAGGGACACCAGGGTGATACACTTATATACACACCACACAGTCTGATCTCCTAAACACAGGGACACCAGGGTGAGACTCTTATATACACACCACACAGTCTGATCTCCTAAACACAGGGACACCAGGGTGATATACTTATATACACACCACACAGTCTGATCTCCTAAACACAGGGACACCAGGGTGAGACTCTTATATACACACCACACAGTCTGATCACCTAAACACAGGGACACCAGGGTGATACACTTCTATACACACCACACAGTCTGATCTCCTAAACACACGGACACCAGGGTGATACACTTATATACACACCACACAGTGTGATCTCCTAAACACAGGGACACCAGGGTGATACACTTATATACACACACCACACAGTCTTATCTCCTAAACACAGGGACACCAGGGTGATACACTTATATACACACCACACAGTCTGATCTCCTAAACACAGGGACACCAGGGTGATACACTTATATACACACCACACAGTCTGATCTCCTAAACACAGGGACACCAGGGTGGGAAAGAGGGACAGAGGGATTTGGATCTCAGAAGGACTATTTTTCTAAAGAGGCACACTTGTAGGTATGGACATATAATATATATATAAAAAGGAACACTTGAGAATTATGGACCGTAATAAAATAAAATATAAAATCATAAAAGTAGGGCATTTTGGGAGGTACAGCTCATTTGGGAGGTATCCCCCTAATATTATATAAAGAGGGACACTTGGGAGGTATAAAGGGATTGGGGGATCTGAGTTATAAAGAGAGACTAGCCAAACTGGGGTTGTTTACATTAGAGGAGAGACATCTAAGGAGTGATATGATTCCCATTTACACTTACATTCAAGGTCAATTAAAAAAACTCTCTATGGAGCTAGTTACTCAAAGAGCTGAGCAAAAACCAAATGGTCTCTGTTAAGATTAGAGGAGAGATTATTTTGGTGAAAACAAAGGCAGAGATTTTTATATTAATTGCAGTAAGGTTGTGGAATGTTTTGCTTTAAGAGGCTGTGCTGGTAGATACTATAGTTAATTTCAATAAAGTATTGGTAAATAAAGTAATGGTTATCTTTGTCAAACAGTTATGACAGTTGACTTATATATATATATATATATATATATATATATATATATATATATATATATATATATATATATATATAAACACACATAAACATACAGTTCTTCATATCTGTACCAGAATTATCTCTTTATTAACAACTCAATCACAGGTCTAGCTGGGAATCTGTATCCTATCAGTGACATCTAGTGGTAGAAAACTAAATGACACAGATAATGGGACAGCATGATGCCAGTACCCAGCAGTCATTCCTTGGTACACCAGGGAGGTGAATACGTATATAATAAGATTCCTTCTATGCATTATACCACAACTCACTCTGAATCTGGTTTGTTTAGCTCTGAGTTACATTACCCCTTCCCCCCATCACTGTCCTTTTGGCTAAGTGGACTACAAGGAGAGCCCATGTTAACTATATGAAAGCACTTTAAGCAAACCTATGGATAAAATTGAACTCTAATTATTTCATAACAAAGAAATCAATGAATCATCCCAAACATAGAACTAAATTAACTCTACATCATAAACAAATCTTGTGACGAGCACCCGACAAGATACAATATAAAATGTCTTGTTCTCAGGCATAGTGACCCCTCAGTGGTGCTATAAATCACATTTTTCACACCCATATGTCACTGCAGAGAAAGAATCTCCATATTCATATCAGACTGGTCCCACCCTCAGACAGTCCAGCTCTAAAAGTCCAAGCAAATTTTCACTGCACAAAAGAAAAAGTATAACCACACATATACATTTCAGCCAATGTAGGCCTCATCACTGCGGTGCAGTGGATTCCCTCTAGGCGCATGGAGCGCAAGGGACCATCCCTAGGATCCCCTTACACTTAGGGGGACAAAGAAACAAATGTTGTGACACCATACCAATGAGGCTCCCATAGGCCGAAACGTACATCTGTGGTTTTGCTGTTTCCTTTGTGCAGAGAGGATTTGCCTGACATTTCAAAGCTGGACTGTCAGTGGGTGGGACCAGTCTGATATGGATATGTATATAGAGATTTCCTCTCTCCAATGGCACATGGGAGTGAAAAACATGAGTTGTAGCACCATTGAGAGGCTACCATGCCTTAGAACAAGACACTTTATCTTGTTCGTGCTTGATGGGTGCTCCTCACAATTCTTTGTCTCTTTTAGTATAAGGGCATCCCAGGCATGGGCCCTTGCTTCCATGTGCCTAGAGGGATGCAGGTGCACTACACAAATAAGGCCTACATAGGCTGAAATGCATGTCTGTGGTTATGCTGGGTTTCTCTTGCAGAGAGGATTTGCCTGACGTTTTGTAGCTGTCTTGTCTGTGGTTGGGATCAGTATGATATGGGTAAGAAGTTTTTCTCTCTGCAATACCGCATGGGAATGAAATATGTGAGTTGTAGCACCATTCAGAGGCTACTATGCCTAGAACAAGACACTTTATTTTGTTTGTGTTTGAGGGGTTCTCCTCACAATTATTTGTCTCCCTTAGTATAAGATAATCTCAGGCATGGGCCCTTGCTTCCATGTGCGTAAAGGGATGTAGGTGCATCATACTGATAAGGCACAGATAGGCTGAGATGTACATCTTGTGCAGAGAGGATTTGCCTGACATTTCGGAGCTGGCCTGTCTGTGGGTGGAACCAGTCTGATATAGATATTTCTTCTATGCAATGGCCCATGGGAGTGAAAAATGTGAGTTGTAGCACCATTGAGATGCTACCACGCCTAGAACAAGACACTTTATCTTGTTCTTGCTTGATGGGTGCTCCTCACAATTCTTAGTCTCCCTAAGTATAAGGGCATCCCAGGTATGGGCCCTTGCTCCCATGTGCTTAGAGGCATTTAGCTGCACAACACAGATAAAATACATATAGGCTGAAATGTACATATGTGGTTATGCTGTTTTTCTCATGCGGAAACAATTTACCTGACATTTTGGATCCGGCCTGTCTGTGGGTGGCACCAGATGGATATAGAGATTTCCTCTCTGCAATGATACATGGGAGTGAAAAATGTGAGTTGTAGCACCACTGAGAGGCTACCAGGCCTAGAACAAGACACTTTAGCTTGTTCGTGCTTGATGGCTGTGCTTCATAAATCTTTGTCTCCCTAAGTATAAGGGTATCCTAGGTATGGGCCCTTGCTTCCATGTGCCTTACAGAAGTCTAGCTGCACCACACCAATGAAGCCCACATAGGCAGAATAGTCCATCTGTGATTATGCTGTTTTTCTCGTGCAGAGAGAATTTGCCTGAAATTTCGGAGCTGGTCTGTCTGTAGGTGGGACCAGATGGATATGGAGATTTCCTCTCTCACATGGGAGTGAAAAATGTGAGTTGTAGCACCATTGACAAGACGCTTTATCATGTTTGTGCTTGATGGGTGCTCCTCACAATTCTTTGTCTCCAGAAGTATAAGGGAATCCCAGGTATGGGCCCTGGCTTCCATGTACTTAGAGGGATTCATCCTCACCACACCAATGAAGCCACATAGGCCGAAACATAGTGACATAGTAATTTAGGTTGAAAAAAGACTTGCGTCCATCTAGTTCAACCTTTTCCTATTCCTGTTTACCATTGTTGATCCAAAAGAAGGCAACCCCCCCCCCCCCAATTAGCAATTTAAAATTCTGCCTTGAATGGGGGGGGGGAAAAATTTCTTCTTGATTCCAAATGCAATCAGATTTCTCCCTGGATCAACAAGAACTAACTAAATATTCATCCCAATACTAATGTACATAGCCCTCTATGTTATGCTCTTTTAAATAAGTATCCAGACCCTTTTAAAGGCATCTAATGTTTTCGATAGCACCACCTCCTCAGGCAGTGAATTCCATACCTTTATTGTCCTTACTGTAAAGAAACCCTTCCGCTGTTGTAGATTAAATCTCCTTTCCTCAAGTCTAAGCGGGTGGCCTCTTGTCCTGTGTACTGTTCTGTTAATGAACAGGTCTTTGGAGAGCCCTTTGTATGGGCCCTGAACATATTTATATAGTGTTATCATATACCCTCTAAGACACCGTTTCTCTAGTGTGTACAAGTTTAACTTTTCTAGCCTTTCTTCATAACTAAAACTTTCCATTCCCCTTACTAGTTTTGTAGCCCTCCTCTGCACTCTCTCTAGTTCCATAATGTCCTTTTTCAGAAAGGGCGCCCAGAATTGAACAGCATATTCTAAGTGGGGTCTTACCATGGACCTGTAAAGAGGCATAATTATATCTTCCTCCCTTGAGTCAATACCCTTTTTAATACATGCCAATATCTTATTGGCCTTTACAGCTGCCACCTGGCACTGCATGCTACTGCTAAGTCTATTGTCTACCATTACTCATGAATCCTTTTCATTTGTAGATTTCCCCAGAGAAACACCATTTAAGCTATATGTTGCATTTTTATTATTATACCCAAAATGCATAACTTTACACTTG
This sequence comes from Rhinophrynus dorsalis, assembly GCA_037306005.1. NCBI lineage: Eukaryota > Metazoa > Chordata > Amphibia > Anura > Rhinophrynidae > Rhinophrynus > Rhinophrynus dorsalis. Next base: position 403,650,693 of record CM074724.1, on the reverse strand, counting down.
TCTATATTGAATCTCATTTGCCACTTGCCTGCCCAGTTACTCAATTTGTCCAAATCCTCTTGTAATGAAGACACATCCAGTTCAGACTTTATTACCTTACTTAATTTTGTGTCATCGGCAAACACTGATACGTGGCTCCCTATGCCCTCTGGGAGGTCATTAATAAACAAATTAAAAAGAAGAGGACCCAGGACAGATCCCTGAGGTACTCCACTTATCACGTTTATCCAACTGGAGAACTTGCCATTTACTACCACTCTTTGCATTCTATCTTTCAGCCAATTTCTGATCCACACACAAACATTTTCCCCTAGGCCTATTTCATTCAATTTGTACAGTAACCTCTTGTGTGGAACTGTATCAAATGCCTTGGCAAAGTCTAAATAGATCAAATCAACCGCCGCTCCCGCATTTATATTATTACTCACTTTTTCATAAAATGCGATCAAGTTAGTTTGAAAAATGTGAGTTGTAGTACTGTTGAGAGGCTGCAATGCCTGGAACAAGACACTTTATCTTGTTTGTGCTTGAAGGGTGAAGCTCACAATTCTTTGTCTCCTTAAGTATTATGGCATCCCAGGCATGGGCCCTTGCTTGCATGTGCCTAGAGGGATTGCACTGTTGGGACACCCATAGGCAGAAATATAAGTATTGTATTGAGAAGATTTGCCTGACATTTTGGAGCTGGCCTGTCTATGGGTGGGGTCAGTCTGATATGAATATGGAGATTTTCTCTCTACGATAGCATATGGGAGTGATAAGTGTAAGTTATCACAGCCTTCTGAGGCTACCATGCCTAGACCAAGACAATTTCTCTTGTTTGTGCTTGAGGGGTGTTCCTCACAATTATTTGTCTCCCTAAGTATAAGAGCATCCCAGGCATGGGCCCTTGCTTCCATGTGACAAGAGGGATTCAGCTGCACCACACCGATGAGGCACACATAGGCTGAAATGTACGTCTTGTGCAGAGAGGCTTTGCCTGAGGTTTCAGAGTTGGCCTGTCTGTAGGTGTGACCTGTCTGGTATGGGTATGGATATGGAGATTTCCTCTCTGCAATGGCACATGGGAGTAAAAAAAAAAAACATGTGTTGTAGCCCCATTGAGAGGCTCCCATGCCTAGAAGAAGACACTTTATCTTGTTTGTGCTTGATGGGTGCTCCTCTCAAATCTTTGTCTCTATAAGTACAGGGGTATCCCAGGCTTGGGCCCTTGTTTCCATGTGCCTAGATGGATTCAGCTGCACTAAAGCGATGAGCCCACATAGGACGAAACGTACGTTTCATGCACAGAGTTTTAGCCTGATGTTTAGGAGTTGCCTGTCTGTGGGTAGGACCAGTCTACTATGGATATGAAGATTTCTTCTCTGCGATGGCACATGGGAGTGAAAAACGTGAGTTTTAGAACCATTGAAAGGCTACAGGCCTAGAACAAGACACTTTATCTTGTTTGTGCTTGATGGGTGCTCCTCACAATTCTTTCTCCCCCTAAGTATAAGAGCATCCCAGACATGGCCCCTTGCATTCATATGAACTACATCAATGAGGCTCACATAGGTTGAAATGTATGTCTGTGGTAATGCTGGCTCTCTTGTGCAGAGAGAATTTGCCTGATATTTTGGAGCTGGCCTGTTTTTGGGTGGGACCAGTTTACTATGGATATGGATATGGAGATTTCATCTCTGCAATGGCACATGGGAGTGAAAAATGTGAGTTGTAGCACCATTGAGAGGCTACCAGGTCTAGAATAAGACACTTTATCTTGTTCATGCTTGATGGATGCTACTCTAAATTCTTTGTCTCCTTAAGTATAAGGGCATCCCAGCCATGGGCCCTTGCTTCTATGTGGCTAGATGGATTCAGCTGCACCACATTGATGAGGCCAACATAGGTTGAAAAGTATGTCTGTGGTTATGCCGTTTCTCTTCTGGTGAGAGGATTTGCCTGACAGTTTGGAGATGGCCTGTCTGTGGGTAGGACCAGTCTGCAATGGCTATGGCTATGGCTATGGCTATGAATATGGAGATTTTCTATCTGCAATAGCACATGGTAGTGAAAAATGTGAGTTGTAGCACCATTCAGAGGTTTCCATGCCTAGAACAAGACACCTTATCTTGTTTGTGTTTGAGGGGTGCTCCTCACAATTATTTGTCTCCCTAAGTATAAGGGCATCCCAGTCATGGGCCCTTGCTTCAATGCCCCTAGAGGATTTCCGTTGTACCACAACGATGAAACGCATCCAATCTATATGTACATCTTGCGTAGAGAGAATTTGCCTGACATTTTGGAGCTGGCCTGTCCGTGGGTGGGACCAGTCTGTTATGGAAATTTTTTTCTACGCAATGGTCCATGAGAGTGAAAACATGAATTGTAGCACCATTGAGATGCTACCACGCCTAGAACAAGACACTTTATCTTGTTTGTGCTTGATGGGTGCTTCTCACAATTCTTTGTCTCCCTAAATATAAGGGCATCCCAGGTATGGGCCCTTGCTTCCATGTGCCTAGAGGGATTCAGCTGCACCACACCAATGAAATACATATAGGCTGAAATGTACATATGTGGTTATGCTGTTTTTCTCATGCGGAAATAATTTGCCTGACATTTTGGATCTGGCCTGTCTGTGGGTGGCACCAGATGGATATAGAGATTTCCTCTCTGCAATGATACATGGTAGTGAAAAACATGAGTTGTAGCACCACTGAAAGGCTACCAGGCCTAGAACAAGACACTTTATCTTGTTTGTGGGGTGCTCCTCACAATTCTTTGTCTCCCTAAGTATAAGGGCATCCTAGGCATGATCCCTTGCTTCCATGTACCTAGAGGGATTCATCTTCACCCCTCCAATGAAGCCCACATAGGCCAAAATGTATGTCTCGTGCAGTGAGAATTTATCTGATATTTTGGAGCTGGCCTGTCTGTGGGTGGGGCTAGTCTACTATGGACATGGAGATTTTCTCTCTGCAATGGCACATGGGAGTGAAAAACGTGAGCTGTATCAATGTTGAGAGGCTGCCATACCTAGAACAAGGTTCTTTATCTTGTTTGTGCTTGATGGGTGCACCTCACAATTCTTTGTCTCCCTAAGTAGAAGGACATCCCAGGAATGGGCCCTTGTTTCCATTTTTTTGCCTTGTGGGATTCAGCTGCACCACACAAATGAGGCCTACATAGGATGAAACATACATCTGTGGTTATGCTGGTTTTTCTCCTGGAGCGAGGATTTGCCTGACGTTTTGCAGCTGTCTTGTCTGTGGGTGCGACCAGTGTGGTATTCTCTCTACAATAGCACATGGGAGTGAAAAATGTGAGTTGTAGCACCATTCAGAGGCTACTATGCCTAGAACAAGATACTTTATCTTATTTGTGCTTGATTGGTACTCTTCACAATTCTTTGTCTCTCTAAGTATAAGGGCATCCCAGGTATGGGCCCTTGCTTCCATGGGCCCTAGAGACGTCTAGCTGCACGACCCCGATAAAGCCCACGTAGGCTGAAAAGTACGTCTGTGGTTATGCTGTTTTTCTCGTGCACAGAGAATTTGCCTAAAATTTCGGAGCTGGCCTGTCTGTAGGTGGGACCATATGGATATGGAGATTTTCTCTCTCCAATGGCACATGGAAGTGAAAAATGTGAGTTGTAGCACCATTGAGAGGCTGCCATGCCTAGAAAAGACACTTTATCATGTTTGTGCTTGGTGGGTTCTCCTCACAATTCTTTGTCTCCCTAAGTATAAGGGCATCCCAGGCATGGGCCCTTGCTTCCATGTACCTAGAGGGATTCATCTTCACCACACCAATAAAGCCCACGCAGGCTGAAACATATGGCTTGTGGAGAGAGGATTTGCTTTACATTTTGGAGCTGGTCTGAGATGGAGGTTTTTTTCTATGCAGTGGCACATGTGAGTGAAAAGCATAAGTTATAGCACCATTGAGTGGCTACCATGCCACTTTAACTTGTTTGTGCTTGATGGATTCATCTCACAATCCTTTGTCTCCCTAAGTATAAGGGTATCCCAGGCATGGGCCTTTGATTCCATGTGCCTAGAGCGATTAAGCTGCACCATACTGATGAGGCCCACATAGGCTGAAAAGTATGGCTGTGGTTATGATGTTTCTCTCGTGCAGAGAGAATTTGCCTGAAATTTCGGAGCTGGCCTCTCTGTGGGAGGGACCAGTCTACTATGGATAAGTAGACTTCCTCTCTGCAATGGCACATGGGAGTGAAAAATGTGGGTTGTAGTACTGTTGAGAGGCTACAATGCCTAGAACAAGAGACTTTATCTTGTTCATGCTTGATGGATGCTACTCAAAATTCTTTGTCTCCCTAAGTTAAAGGGCATCCCAGGCATAGGCCCTTGCTTCTATGTGTGTAGAGGGATTCAGCTGCACCACATCGTGAGGCCTACATAGGTTGAAACATATGTCTGTGGTTTTGCTGTTTCTCTCCTGGTGAGAGAATTTGCCTGACAGTTCGGAGCTGGCCTGTCTGTGGGTAGGACCCGTTGGCTATGGCTATGGCTATGGCTATGGCTATGAATATGGAGATTTTCTCTCTGCAATAGCACCATTCAGAGGTTTCCATGCCTAGAACAAGACACTTTATCTTGTTCGTGCGTGATGTGTGCTCCTCACAATTATTTGTCTCCCTAAGTATAAGGGCATCCCAGGCATGGGCCCTTCCTTCAATGTTCCTAGAGTGATTCAGCTGCACCACAATGATGAAACACATCCAGGCTGAAACGTGCGTCTTGTGTAGAGAGGATTTGCCTGACATTTCGGAGCTGGCCTGTCTGTGGGTGGGACCAGTCTAATATGGAGATTTTTTTCTATGCAATGGCACATGAGAGTGAAAAACATGAGTTGTAGCACCACTGAGACACTACCACTAGTGTTGAGCGAGCACCCCGATGCTCGGGTGCTCTGACCGAGCACCCCCTGAGGCTCGAGTGCTCGGCCGAGCACCCGAGCCCCATTGAAAAGCATGGGGCGACACGAGCATTTCACCAGGCACCCCCTGCTCTGATGAGGGGAGGGTGCCTGGTCAATGCCCCCCTTCATCTCCGCTATGCCCCCTTCATCTCCAAATGCCCCCTTCATCTCCGCAATGTCCCCCTTCATCTCCGCTATGCCCCCTTCATCTCCGCTATGCCCGTCTTCCACAATGTCCCCCTTCATCTCCGCTATGCCCCTCTTCCACAATGTGCCCCTTCATCTCCGCTATGCCCCTCTTCCACAATGTCCCCCTTCATCTCCTCTATGCCATAGAGGAGATGAAGGGGGACATTGTGGAAGAGGGTCATAGCGGAGATGAAGGGGCACATTGTGGAAGAGGGGCATAGCGGAGATGAAGGGGGACATTGTGGAAGACGGGCATAGCGGAGATGAAGGGGGACATTGTGGAAGAGGGGCATAGAGTCTATGCCCCTCTTCCACAATGTCCCCCTTCATCTCCGCAATGCCCCCTTCATCTCCGCAATGCCCCCGTACCTCCAGTCCCTGGTGGTCCAGCGGAGCGTCTTCGGATCTGTGCCTCTTCCGGCACAGATCCCCGCCACCCGAACATGGCGGGCGAGCACATGGCGGTACTCGACGAGTACCGCCATGTGCCGAGCAGAGCGATGCTCGAGCCGATCCGAGCATCGGCCGAGCACGCTCGCTCAACACTAACTACCACGCCTAGAACAAGACACTTTATCTTGTTTGTGATATGTATATAGATATGTAGATTTCCTCTCTGCAATGGCACATGGGAGGCTGCCATGCCTAGAAGAAGAAACTTTATCTTGTTCATGCTTGATGGGTGCTCCTCACAATTCTTTGTCCCCCTAAGTATAAGGGCATCCCAGGCATGGGCCCTTGCTTCCATGTGCCTAGAGGGATTCAGCTGCACCACACCGATGAGGTACACATAGGCTGAAACGTACATCTGTGGCTATGCTGTTTTTCCTCATGTGTAGTGAATTTGCCTCATGCTTTGCATCTGGCCTGTCAGTGGGTGGGTGCAGTCTGATATGGATATGGATATGGATATGGATATGGAAATTTCCTATCTGCAATAGTACAAGGGAGTGAAAAGCGTGAGTTGTAGCACCATTGAGAATGAACCAGGTCTAGAACAAGACACTTTATCTTGTTTGAGCTTGATGGGTGCTCCTCACAATTCTTTGTCTCCCTAAGTAGAAGTGCACTCCAGGCATGGGCCCTTGTTTCCATGCACCACACAGATGAGGCTTACATAGGCTGAAATGTATGCCTGTGGTTATGCTGGTTTTCTCCTGCAGAGAGGATTTGCCTGACATTTTGTAGCTGGCCTGTCTGTGGGTGGGACCAGTCTGATATAGATATTTTCTCTATGCAATGGTACATGGGAGTGAAAAACGTCAGTTGTAGCACCAATGAGACGCTACCATGCCTAGAACAAGACACTTTATCTTGTTCGTGCTTGATGGGTGCTCCTCACAATTCTTTGTCTTCCTAAGTATAAGGGCATCCCAGGCATTGGCTCTTGTTTCCATGTGCTTAAAAGGATTCAGATGCACCACGCAGATGAGTCCTACATAGGCCAAACCATGCATCGGTGGTTATGTTGTTTCTCTCCTGCAGAGAGGATTTGGCTGATATTTCACAGCTGGCCTTTCTGTGGGATGGACCAGTCTGATATGAATATGGAGATTTCTTCTCTACAATAGCACATGGGAGTGAAAAACGTGAGTTGTAGCACCATTCAGCGGCTACCATGCCTAGAACAAGACACTTTATCTTGTTCATAGAGGGAAAAGGACAGTATTATGCTGACAGCCTGGACTTCTTGGAGTCTGTCCTACAGACTGATGAACCTCCAGACCAGGGAGTAGGAGGGGAAGAACCCAACGGTGAAGAGATGTATCTAGTGTCACTGTCTATATGTCCTAGCTAACCTCTTTTTCTCCCAACTAATGGCATCTCTTTCAGCATTTACCATTAATGTGAGGAGCATTAGGGACCAGTACAGGCGACAGGGAATCGATATATATATTTTGCAGGAATGTGCCTTACCTTTTTCTCAATCCTACAGGCATCTCATGAGGCAATGGCCCCAGAGCCCATCATACTAGTCGGGTGGGGGCAACTCTAAGTCTGCAGGTGTAGCCATTTTGATCAGAGGGGGTGGTTCGCGTTTGATTCTGTCCAGGATCTAGCCTGCAGCAGACTTCTTGTCGTAGATGGCCCCTGGGCAGTTGAGCCTGTGCGGCTCATCAGCGTGTATGCCTGCCCTGAGAGAAATGAGCGACTGGAGCTTTTCCAGCGCCTGCAGACCCAGCTCGCTACCACCCGGGCAGTGGTGATGGGTGGGAATTTTAATTGCCCAATTGAGGAGGATAGGCACAGCTCATCCAGGTTACTGATAGAGATGGTCAGGGAGGCGTCCATGCGGGACGCGGTGGGCTCCATTGGGGCGGGCTCCATTAATTATACTTGGAGCCACCCCAATGGCTCAATGCGTTCTCGGATTGACTTCCTGTTCACCTCCAGAACAGTAGAGCACAAGTGGCACTCTATGGTCCTCTGCTATTTCTCTCACCACAGGGCCATTCACTTCCAAGGGGTCCTGGGCAAAGGGTTTCCTCCCGGCCCAGGCTCCTGGAAGTTGAACTGTGCCTTGCTGGAGAGAGAGGAGATTGTAGAGGAGCTGCAGGGTGCTTATAAAATGTGGAAACTAGATAAAGTGTACTTCCCCACCGTGGCCCAGTGGTGGAAGTTTATGAAAGTTAAATTCCGTAGTTTCTTTCAGGCGAAAGACAGACGCCAGGAGTGTGAGAGGAGGAGTGAACTCAGGAGACTGCAAAAGAAACTGCACTCCCTGCAGGACCTCCAACTCTGTGGCTGGGATGTGAGAAAGGAGCCTGGATGAGAACAAAGTGGGCCTGAAAAGGCACTTTGAGGAGAAGTCCAGACGCATTATCTTCCGTCCCAAGGTGGAGTACCTGGAGAAGGGTGAGAAATGTAACACTTTCTGTTTCAGGAAGCTCCACTCTGCACACACTCCCCTGAACTGAGGGATAGAGATGGCAGAATCCAAGAGGGGAAGGAAGGGGTCATGAAAGTGGTCATAGACTTTTACAGAGACCTCTACTCCCCCAAAGACACAGACACAGACCAAGCTGATAAGTTCCTGTCAGGTGTCACTAACTCTGTTGATCCCACAGGTAGAGCAGCTACAGACTCCCCCCTTGGCATTGGAGGAGCTGTTCTCTGCTGCCAGATCCTTCAAGTCGGGCAGGACTCCGGGCTGTGATGGTCTCCCAGCTGAATTTTATATAAAGCTGTGGGACCTCATAGGCCCGGACCTGCTTGAACTATACGAGAAGATGGTGGCAGAGGGCAGAATGCCTCCGATGCTAAGGGAGGGGATGATCACGATCTTGTATAAACAGAAGGGAGAGAGATGCGACCTTAAAAAATGGCGGCCCACCTCTTTCCTGAATGTGGACTGCAAGATCCTCTCCAAGGTACTAGTCAACAGGCTAAAGAGAGTCATTGGTCAGCTTGTTCACCCAGACTAAACCTGAGGCATTCCAAGTCACAGAATAGCAGATAGCCTTGCCCTAATCAGATACACGGTCCACTGTATCAGAGACCGCGGTATAAAGGCAGCCCTGGTCAGCCTTGAACAGGAGAAGGCCTTTGACCGTGTCTCTCATGAATTCATGGGCAGGGCACTGCTCAGATTTGGGCTGGGAGAAATGTTCTGTTCATATGTTAACCTAATGTACCTTGACATTTTCAGTACGGTGCTGTTGAATGGCTGGAAGACTGACCCCTTTCCAGTGCTTCCTGGGGTCAGACAAGGTTGCCCTCTCTCACCTCTCCTTTTTGTCTGTTGTTTAGAGCTCTTCGCTGAATGAATCAGACGGAATCCATAGATCAGGAGGATCACTATACCAATTCGTGGAAGACAAGAGGTAAAGTGCTCGCTGTACATGGACGATGTAACTATCTTCTGCACTGACCAGCAATCAGTGAAAGAGCTCGTCCAGACTTGCGAGGACTTTGGAAAAGATTTGGTCTCTGCGGGAAGTTAGAGACCATGCTCTTCGGGGAGTGGCACCTGTATTCTGACCCCTTCCCCATTAGGACAGGCCTCATCAAAATCCTGGGGGTCTGGTTCGGTGGAAAAGGTGTGGCCTTGAAGTGTTGGGATGAAAGACTAGCAAAAGTCAGACAGAAATTTGGACTATGGAGCCTCAGGGACCTCACCATAGAGGGAAAAATACTGGTGCTGCAGAATGAGATCCTTCCAGTTCTGCAGTATATGGCCCAAGCTTGGCCACCCTTGGCAACAATTTGCAGAGCCATCACAAGGGCAGTGTTTCACTTCATCTGGGGCTCCAAAATGGACAGAGTGAAGCATGAAGTTATGTACAAGGAGCCCCACAAAGGAGGAAAGGGGGTGCCAGACACCCCCACCATGTTGCGGGCCTTCTTTGTGTGCAACTGTGTGTGGAGGACTTTAAGAGAGAGCGACCAAAGTTCCTCTTTGGAGGGGACTTGGTTGGGAGAGGTGGGACAGCTCCATCCCTTACAACTGGACTACCCCCCAGGATGTTGGTAGATTTGTGAGGGAGAACCAACTGGAGGGTGTTAAACCAGAACTGTGGACCCCAAAGGTCATATATAAGCTCATCAGAGCAAAAGACATTTTAGAGACAATTTCAGGACTCCCAGCTGCCACTTCCAAGATGGTATGGCAGAACGTGTCATCAGGGAGACTCACCAACAGACACAAGGACACTGCATGGATGGCCATTCAGGGGGGTCTGTCTCTCAGGTCATTCATGCATGCAGGGAACCTATGCAGGTATAGACACTGCCCTAGAGGATGCGTGCATGTTTTTTGGCAGTGCCCCTTTGCCCAAGCTCTGTTGGATGACCTGGAAAATGAACTCAAAGACTCTGTTCCAAAGAGACACTTGTCGTACCACTCGGTACTGTATGGACTATTTCCAGGGACACACTTGTATGGTGCAATCCAGGAAGCCTGGCGCATCATGTGCTGTGTCAAAGACACTCTGTGGTTTGCAAGGAATCGTCTGGTGTTGAGGAGAGAACAGGTGACAACACAGGACTGTTGCAGACTGATCCACAGGCTGCTAAGAGACTATAACATCTTGGACAGACCTGAAGAGGAGGACTAGCATTCCCTCCAACGGCTCAATACCACTGTCACCTCCCCTCGGCCCCCTGACCCACCCTGACACATGTCCCATATCCCACCCCCCCACACACACACCCAATCCCCCAGGCAAATGCCTACAGAGACTTTAATACAGTGAAATAAAGTACAAGTATTGAGTTCAATAAAGTGATGATACAATAAAGTTCAGATGTACCTGTGTGCTGCCAAAGTGCACTGCGTCACAGGTATTAAGAATGTTATTGTATTAAATGTATGAATGCACTCTGTATTGGAAAGCATTACTGTACAAAGAAATGTTGTATTTTCCATGTCAAAATAAAGATTACTTTTAAAAAAAAAAAAAAAAAAAAAAAAAAAGTATGTCTTGTGTAGAGAGGATTTGCCTGACATTTTGGAGCTGGCCTGTTTGTGGGTGGGACCAGTCTGATATGGAGATTTTTTCTATGCAACGGCACATGGGAGTGAAAAACATGAGTTGTAGCACCACTGAGAGGCTACCATGCCTAGAACAAGACACTTTATCTTGTTTGTGCTTGATGTGTGCTCCTCACAATTCTTTGTGTCCCTAAGTATAAGGGCATCCCAGGCATGGGCCCTTGCTTCCATGTACCTAAAGGGATTCAGCTGCACCACACTGTTGAGGTACATTTAGGCTGAATCAGGGCTCAAAATTTCCCCTTGCCTCCTTGTGTTTGGTGAGGAGAAATTGAGTGAGGGTGAGTGGAAATTGAGGCCTTGTATGAAAATGTTCTCTTTAGTGCTGCATACCGTAAATGTTGATGGGAACTGACAGCAGATGGCAGTCAATGGATCTTCTTGTGGAGGGGATGCAGTGCTGATGGCCTCTTTGGAAACATTTACTATAATTCTGATTTTTTTCTATATTGTGACTGTGTGCAGCTCTAATACACTGCAAATGTTCCCCATAGTTTTGGAGTGATCAGTTCTGTGGCGTTGCATTCTGCGTTGCTTTAAGTACTTTAAGTTGGACACCTGTATTCAAAGGGTTAACTCTGACTAGCATTCAAGGGGTTAACCCTTTGAGTGCAAGAGTGGCTTTCAAAGGGTTAACCCCTTGAATGCTAGTCATACAGAAGTCCAACTTAAAATACTTAAAGAAACACATAATGTGAACGCCACGGAAATGAGCACTCCAAAACTATGGGGAAAAATTTGCAGTGCATTAGAGCTGCGCACAATCACGATATAGAAAAAAATCAGAATTACAGTAAATTTTTCCAAACAGGCCATCAGTACTGTATCCGATCACCATCACTATATGCACAAGCATGCTACTGAGACCATGGATATTTTGTTCAGGCCGTCAGGTATCTATGTAGTCTGTGTTAGACAGTGTTAGACTGTGCCTTGATTTGCAGCTGGATCTATAATTCAGTCTTGCCTGAGCTGGGTCCTGCAGTTCATTCCCTGCCGGAGTTCAGGAGTGGGTAGCAGCTGCAGGCACGAGTGTCTCCATTCCGGGTTTTGCGCTGCCCCACTCTTTCTGCCTTGTTCAATAGAAGCAGCAGGTAGAAAAAAAAGCTGAGACGAGTCTCAGCACATTTTCTTTTATTTGGAAAGTTAACCAAAGCTGTATCCTTTTGAAATGTTGCCCTCTACTGGACGACCAACTAAACAGCTGTCTCCATGTTGAAAAAGTCGAGTCACACATGTTGCAACCTTGAAATGGGTGCATTAAACATGTCACTGTCACCATGTTGAAATGTCTCACTGTCCTTTCCTCCAACAGTGAGCTCCTGCATAAGTGAGCCGCCGGAGGTTGAGGTTTCAGGGTGTCGGTCATTCTCTCTCCTGTTTAATCCCTTAAATGCCAGAGAGGTATGGAACGCATTGTTTTGCAGTGAGTTCCGTAGCCCTCTGGCACTCAAAGGGTTAAGCTTGTACCGCTCATCAAGTTAGTAGCATGCGATCCATTATGTAGACCTGGCCTCCAAACAGGGCATATAATCCAGGAGGAATTAATAAATCTGTAATCACCGATTATTTTGTTTGCTGACTCGCTAGCCTCCACTTCAAGTGCAGTAATATCATTGTGTAGCACAGACCCCACCAAGATCACAATGGCGTGATGCCGTAGATAGAAGCTAGACTGTGATGGGTGACACTCCGTTGGCTTCAAGGCAGAAGTAAAGAATATCCTTTTTTTCTATTTCAAACCTCCCTGTAAAAAATAAAATGAAAATACCACTGTGTATATGTATGTGTGTTTGTATACGAGAGTATGGTTGTGTGTGGCAGTAGGTATGTATGTCTGAGGGTATGTGTAAATATGTGGCAGCATATCTATATAAATATCAGCAGCAGTACAACAAACAGCTGACACTTCACATACTGCTGCCGATCTCTGCTCCATATAGAGACAGGGAGTCATTGATGACCAGCACAAGCTTATGCAGGAGCGCACTACCAGAAGAAAGCTCAGTGAGCGGCTGTTGAGAGACATATGAATATGGTGACATGTTTAAGATGCCTACTTCAACACGGAAACATGTCTAATGTGCCGTTTGGTTGGTTGCCCAATAGTGGGCAACATTTCCATAGTGAACCACCCAAAGCAGCCCAAGTGCAGGTAAGAAACTTTCTATACTCTCCCGGGCTGAATTGCCCCATGCACACTGCCCCTTGCCTGGCTGCCCTGGTACTCGGCTCATGGAGGACAGGGTAACCTTCACTCCCCATATTTTATTGGACACAGGGGAACATGGCACATGGGGGTTCCCATTTATGGAGACTGGTATTTCTCCTGACAGAAGTGGCCTCCATGTGAGGATGGGCTATCGGAGATGCAAGTGAAGGTGGTAGGCAAGCTGATAACACCTTTTCCCAGGGATCTGATTCTCAGGCATTGCTAAATGACATGGCATTGGCATTGTAGCTTCATTAGGAAGTATTGGGAAAGCATGTATGTGCGCTGGAGATGATCGGACACTAATTTCAGTTGAAATTTCTGTGTATCACTAGTATAGCTCCAATTCAGTTGTACGTTCTGTGATATCACTACTGTAGCTCAATTTCACTTGAAATGGGTGAGGTTAGAGGCGGAGATATGGGTGGGGTTAAAGGCAGGGGTATGGGTGGAGCTAGGTGTGGAAACTGGTGGCGAGTAACTTTTCAGGCCTGGCTAGTAGCTCAGGACTTGAAATTTTGAGCCCTGGGCTGAAATGTAAGTCTGAGGTTATGCTGTTTTTCTCATGGGGAAAGAATTTGCCTGACATTTTGGATCTGGTCTGTCTGTGGGTGGTACCAGATGAATATGGAGATTTCCTCTCTGCAATGGCACATGGGAGAGACAAATGTGAGTAGTAACACCATTGAGATGCTACCATGCCTAGAACAAGACACTTTATCTTGTTTGTGCTTGATGGGTGCTTCTCACAACTCTTTGTCTCCATAAGTATAAGGGCATCACAGGCATGGGCCCTTGCTTCCATGTGCCTAGAGGGCTTCAGCTGCACCACACCGATGAAGCCCTCTTAGGCCGAAACGTATGTCTGTGGTTATGCTGTTGCTCTTGTGCAGAGAGGATTTGCCTGATATTTTGGAGCTGGTCTCTCTTTATCTTGTTTGTACTTGATGTCTTTGTCTACCTGTACATCATACCTACAAAAAAATCCACATGAACCCTGCCACCAGGAAACCACTCCACAATGGACAGGTATACAGAGAGCTTCAGAAATAGTCACATGAACTATAAGTGACAAACAATACAAACTGGTACACAACCTGACTACCAAGGAACAAAAATCAATACAACTGAACATGTTTATGAACACAACTGACTATATAGAAGAGGCAGACATGCAACGTATGGATGAAAGATACTACAGCAAACTACAAGAAGTTCCCACATGTGACTGTGACGGAACTATGGCGAATATGGGAGATATTGGTGTGTTAGAGATATGGGATCTCATGTCTTCAGACTATTTCTACCCAAAAGACTAACCAACATAGACCAAGCTTAGCCATATTTGCTTCCAATACATTGCTGGAATGCAGAGATAGTGGGGGTTGGCCTGTGCGTCCAGTATACTGCAGGTCTGTGCGAAGGAATGTTAATTGATTCCTGCTGTGCTTCCTTGACCAATCAGAGAAGGTTAACTATGAGCCACTTAAGAATGGCTATTTTTTAAGTACTAATCTGCATGTTTATCTTGATAAGGGTGCTGGTGACTGATTGGTCAAGAATAGAAACACTGTCCCAAGTCCTCGTTTGCATGCTGATCTTGATAAGAATATCTGTAGTGTATATAAGCTGTGTGTTCCATTCAATAAAAGAGAGTTCTTCCCTTCATCAAGTCTCGGCTGATGTTTGGGAACAGGAGGGTCAGTTTACTATTGGAGTGTTATTCTGAGGGAGAAAGGAACTATAACGGAGGTATCCAGCTTATGATACAAGGCGTCACGTTACAGTAACTACACAAAGTAGTTTAAAAAATCATTAAAGGATTCCCTTCTAGGGGTGGGCAAAAGGTCCTGTCGTGTTCCCTCGAAAAAATCAGTTAAAAAAAATCCTATTTAAATCAAGCGATTAAAATCTTAAAGGGATAGTAATAATTATAAGTGTGTTTCATATTATAGGCATAAAAAAACGATGAAAAATTATGTAATGCTTAGCTCTCAAACTTTTATGGTCTGAGAGAGATGCCTCGCTAACGTTACCACTCCTTGCCTGTTTGAATGAAGTCAGCGCTTAGCTGACAGTTGCAGAATCGGGTCATTTGACCCGGATGGAAACTCTTCAACAGAGCCGAAAACGCGTGATCTGAACAATAATACTTCATTTGAATGGTTTACAAGGTGTGCTTGCAAACTAGGCCTAGATTCACTAAAGGTTGATGCTGTGGTGATATGATCTTGTCCATGTGTTCAAAACACTGCAACATTACGATCTACACACACATCGACCTATTCACTAAAATGGTCGATGCAATGGGAGGGGAGGAGAATGTCCCAATTAGCACACAGGATTGTGCTGTGGATGTGAAAGGGATTTCCTCCCCTCACCCATCTCCAACACTACGATAAATCTGAAGCTGAAAATAATTCAGCACCGTGATAGTAGCCCCCCTCAGTGATCTCTTCCCCGTGGACGAGACCCAATTTTGTTCGGAAATTTAGCATGGAATCTGCGCAACAGAACAGGAGCGTGAATATCAGACTGATTCACCCAGGAACATTCTTCAGGGCCATATCCCTTCCAATGAACTAAATATTGAATGTGCCCACGGACTCTACGGGAGTCCAGAATGCTTTGAATTTCATACTCCTCGTGGTCTTGAATGCGGACAGGACCTGGTACCACTGGAGTAGAAGTGTAACAGTTACAGACCAAAGGCTTCAACAAGGATACATGCGCATTCCCACAGGAAGGTCCAAGGCATAAGTGACAGGGTTCACTCTGCAAAATACCCGGTATGGTCCTACAAAACGTGGAGCCAGCTAATTACAAGGTACTTGAAGATTCAGATTCCTGTAAGACAGCCACACTCTATCCCCAACTTGGAAAACAGGAGCAGGATGCCTCCTGGGGTCTGCATGTTTCTGATTGCGCTGTGGAGACCTTCATAAGGCATCCTGAACCTGTGCCCATGTGGAGCGGAGCTGCCTAATATGCTCGTCCAGAGTCAGAATGTCTTGAGCCTGAAAGGAGTCTGGGAGCAAGGATGATTGGAACCCATAGTTGATCAGGAAGAGAGAGTTTCCTGGACAAAGAGTTTAAGGCACAATTCCTAGCAAACTCAGCCCATGGCAACAGGTCAGCCCAATTATCATGATGGTCAGAGATGAAACAGCGCAAAATTTGTTCCAACACCTGGTTGAATCTCTCAGCAGCACCATTAGTCTGGGGATGATAGGCGGAAGAAAACGACAATTGGATGCCCATCTGGTCGCAAAAGGCCATCCAGAACCGTGACACGAACTGACTCCCACGATCAGAGATCAGAACCTTGGGTACTCCCTGGAGTCGGAACACCTCTCTAGCAAACACCACAGTCAGTTCCTTGGAGGAAGGCAGTCCCTGGAGGGGGACAAAATGAGCCATCTTGGAAAAACGGTCCACTATCATCAATATGACCGTATTTCCTTTGGATATTGGCAGCTCCACCATAAAATCTATGGATACGTGTGACCATGGGCGCTCACCATTAGGAACCATCTGGAGTAACCCAGTGGAAGGTGTCTTGGGGTCTTAGCATGAGCACAAATGGAACAGGCCTCCACAAATGCTGCCCAGTCTGCTCTTAACCTAGGCCACCAAAAGAGCTGAGAGACTGACCAAATCAGTTGGTCACGACCAATATGTCCAGCTTTCCTCGAGGAGTGGTATGTTTCCAATAATCTGATATGGAGAGGTTCGGCTATGAAACATTTACCACTAGGTTTCTCTGCTGGATCGTTGCCCTGGGAAGCCAGAATCTCCTCACCCAGAGGAGACGTGATACTAGAGCGTATGGTGGACAATATGTGATCTGGAGGAATGATAGGCACCGGTGCACTTTCAATCTTGAGGTCCGGCCCAAATTGCCTAGATGGAGCATTAGCTCGGACATTCTCGGACCCTGGAAGATATGAGACCATGATATTAAATCTTGATAGGAACAGTGCCTGTCTGGCCTGCCGTGGAGACAGTCTTTTGACCTCAGAAAAATATGTCAGACTTTTATGATCAGCCAAGATCAGGATTGGAGCATTCGTCCCCTCCAGGAGGTGATGCCATTCACAGAAAGCGAGAATAATGGCTAATAACTCGCGATCGCCTATGTCGTATAGGCTCTGGGCTTTAGTCATCTTTTTGGAAAAGAACCCAAAAGGCATGAAGGTCTTACCAGGCCAGGATCGCTGGGACAGCACTGCCCCCACTCCTGTCTCAGATGCATCCACCTCCAAGGTAAAGGGCAAGGCAGGGTTAGGATGCAACAATACTGGAGCCTCAGCAAAAGCAGACTTCAACTCTGCTAAAGCTTTTTTGGCTTCAGGAGACCAAGCCGAAGAAATAGCCCCTTTATGAGTTAAGTCAGGCAAAGGTTTGACTACCATAGAGAAATTTTGCATACATTTTCTATAATAGTTTACGAATCCTAAGAATCTCTGTATGGCCTTCAAGCCTACCGGACGCTGCCATTGCAGAACCGCAGAGAGTTTCTCTGTATCCATATCAATACCGTCAGCAAAGATTACATAACCCAAAAATGGCACTTGATCTTTGTGGAATTCACACTTTTCTAATTTACAATAGAGTTTGTTTTCTATTAATTTTTGTAGCACGGTAGCAACATCTCTCCGATGTGCCTCGATATTAGGAGAGTGTATCAAAATATCCTCCAAGTAAACTACTACACAGGACTGTAGCAGGTCTCTCAGTACATCATTTATGAATTCTTGGAACACCGCTGGAGCATTGCACAGCCCAAAGGGCATGACCAGGTACTTGTAATGGCCACTACGAGTATTAAATGCAGATTTCCACTCATCGCCTTCCTTGACTCTAATTAGATTGTAGGCTGCCTGTAAATCAAGTTTGTGAAAACAGAGGACCCCATCAGGTGGTTGAATAACTTTGTTATTAATGGTATGGGGTACGCATTCTTGACCATTAACTTGTTTAGACCTCTATAGTCAATACAAGGTCTAAGCCCCCCATCTTTTTTCCTTACAAAAAAGGTACACAATATCTTAGTGGGCTGTTATAGACAAGACTTCTTACAATGATCGAACCAAGATATGATGTCACAGGTTTTCCAGTCCATTCTGGGGTTGTGTGTTTGAAACCAAGGAAAACCCAGAATCGTGGTGTAGTGTGGAGACTGAATGACCTGAAACTGTAGGGTCTCCACATGGAGAGCTCCTACTCTAAGAGACAACGGACAGGTCTCATGTGTGACATGGGAGTACCCAAAGGCACTGATCGGTAGTGACAAGCAGGATGGAATAGCCAGAGACAAGGTCCGGCACAGCGGGAGGATAACAGCTTGTACCAGAGGGAACAGCTAGATCACAGTCTAGAGAGAGAGAGAGCGGAGTCAGTCAGGCCAAGGGTTGAGAACACAGAGCAGTAAGTCAGCTACACCAAGATCAGTACCGTATCAGATAGTCAGCCAAGCCGGGATCAGCACAGAGCGGGTAGTCAGACGGACCCAAAGGGTCAGGTCGGAGTTTGTAGTCAGATAGAGCCAAGGGTCAGACCGGAACGGGTAGTCAGATGGAGCCAAGGGTTAAACCGGAGTGGATGGCAACAAATCTGGGATTAAATGTAAGAGTAGCGAATGCGCATAAGTGCGACACTCAGGAAGTGAAAGACACTGTCACCCTCACCTAGCAGCAGCGCTCTCGGAGGGCAATAACGGGCACCATAATACCTGGTCTATTATTTTAGTTACCCAGTCCAAAAAATGTATGAGGTTAGTCTGACAAGATCTCCCTGCTGTAAACCCATGCTGTTTGGTATCTTGCAAGTCATTCAGATTCAGATATTTCAACAATTCTTTCCTTTAAGATAGTCTCCATTCATTTTACCACTACTGATGTAAGACTTACTGGTCTGTAGTTACCAGACCCTTCCCTGCTACCTTTTTGTGAAGTGGTACTACATTTGCTAACTTTCAATCTTATGGAACTACTCCTGTTGATAGTGACTGATTGAATAATTCTGTTAAAGGTTTTGCCAGAACTCACTTAAGTTCTTTCAATAACTTTGGGTGTATCCCATCTGGAACCATTGATTTATCTGTTTTTACCTTATAAAGTTGAAGTAGAACTTCTTCCTCTGTAAACATGCATGTTTCCCGTGTCTTGCCATTTCTTTTCTCTAACAGAGATCCCTTCCCTTCATCTTCCTCTGTAAAAACTGAACAGAAATATTCATTGAGACAGTCAGGTGGCCCTTTATTCTCATCTACATAGTTTACATCTTTTGTTTTCAGTCTAGATATCCCTTGTTTCAGTTTCCTCCTTTCACTTATATATCTAAAAATGTTTTAACCCCCTTTCTTATTGACTGGGCGAATTTTTCCTCTGTCTGTGCTTTGGTATACCTAATAATGCATTTGGCCTCCTTCAGCCTAGTCTTGTACCGATACCTATCTTCTTACTTCTGCGTCTGCTTATATTTCTTAAATGCTTTTTTCTCTTTTACTGTATTTGCCACTTCTGCTGAGTACCACAGTGGTTTTCTTTTTCTTTTACCCTTGCTGACATGTCTAATGCAATGTTCTGTTGTGTTTAGTAAAACACATTTCAGATAATCCCATTTCTCCTGGACTCCATCTAAAGATCTCCAAGTTGTTACAGACTGGCATAAAAATGTTTCCATTTTAGAAAAATCAGCCTTTCTAAAGTCTAGAACCTTTGTTTTTGTGTGGTGCAACTCCACCTCTGTTTTTATATTAAACCACACAGACTGATGATCACTGGAGTCCAAACACTCTCCTACAGCTACATCTGATACCAAGTCTCCATTAGTAAATAATAAATCTACTGTGGCTTCTTTCAAAGAACTCTACAAAGTCCAGTATATAATCCAAGTATACACATTATAGAGTCCAGTATATAATCCAATCATGCACATTATAGAGTCCAGTATATAATCCAAGTACACACATTATAGAGTCCACTATATATTATAAGTACACACATTATAGAGTCCACTATATAATCCAAGTATACACATTACATAGTCCAGTATATAATCTAATCATACACATTATAGAGTCCAGTATATAATCCACATACATACATTATAGAGTCCAGTATATAATCCAAGTACACACATTATATAGTCCAGTATATAATCCAAGTATACATATTACAGGGCTCAAAATTTTCACTCGCCACTAGCCAATGGCGAGTGAAAATTCAGCCCTAGTGGGTATGTTATGTATTGCAGTGGTGAGTAGAAATTCAGCCCTGGTGGGTATGTTATGTATTGCAGTGGTGAGTACAAATTCAGCCCTGGTGGGTATGTTATGTCTTGCAGTGGTAAGTAGAAATTCAGTCCTGGTGGGTATGTTATGTATTGCAGTGGTGAGTAGAAATTCAGCCCTGGTGGGTATGTATTGCAGTAGTGAGTAGAAATTCAGCCCTGGTGGGTATGTATTGCAGTGGCGAGTAGAAATTCAGTCCTGGTGGGTATGTTATGTCTTGCAGTGGTAAGTAGAAATTCAGCCCTGTTGGGTATGTATTGCAGTGGCGAGTAGAAATTCAGTCCTGGTGGGTATGTTATGTCTTGCAGTGGTGAGTAGAAATTCAGCCCTGGTGGGTATGTTATGTATTGCAGTGGTGAGTAGAAATTCAGCCCTGGTGGGTATGTTATGTGTTGCAGTGGTGAGTAGAAATTCAGTCCTGGTGGGTATGTTATGTATTGAAGTGGTGAGTAGAAATTCAGCCCTGGTGGGTATGTTATGTATTGCAGTGGTGAGTAGAAATTCAGCCCTGGTGGGTATGTTATGTATTGCAGTGGTGAGTAGAAATTCAGCCCTGGTGGGTATGTATTGCAGTGGTGAGTAGAAATTCAGCCCTGGTGGGTATGTATTGCAGTGGTGAGTAACTTTTCAGGTCTGGTTAGTAGCAAAGGACTTCATATTTTAAGCCCTGCATATTGAATAGTCCAGTATATAATCCAAGTATACAAATTATATAGTCCAGTATATAATCCAAGTATTCAAATTATATAGTCCAGTATATAATTCAAGTATACACATTATAGAGTCCAGTATATAATCCAAACATGCACATTATATAGTCCAGTATATAATCCAAGTATACACATTATATAGTCCAGTATATAATCCAAGTATACACATTAGAGAGTCCAGTATATAATCCAAGTATACACATTATATAGTCCAGTATATAATCCAATCATGCACATTATATAGTCCAGTATATAATCCAAGTATACACATTATATAGTCTAGTATATAATCCAATACATATATTTTAGAGTTCAGTATATAATCCAATCATACACATTATAGGTTCAGTATATAATCCAATCATACACATTATATAGTCCAGTATATAATCCAAGTACATACATTATAGAGTCCAGTATATAATCCAATCATACACATTATATAGTCCAGTATATAATCCAATCATACACATTATATAGTCCAGTATATAATCCAATCATACACATTATAGAGTTCAGTATATAATCCAATCATACACATTATAGAGTCCGGTATATAATCCAATCATACACATTATAGAGTCCGGTATATAATCCAAGTACACACATTATATAGTCCAGTATATAATCCAAGTATACACATTATAGAGTTCAGTATATAATCCAATCATACACATTATATAGTCCAGTATATAATCCAAGTATACACATTATAGAGTTCAGTATATAATCTAATCATACACATTATATAGTCCAGTATATAATCCAATCATACACATTATATAGTCCAGTATATAATCCAATCATACACATTATATAGTCCAGTATATAATCCAAGCACATTAAAGAGTCCAGTATATAATCCAAGCACATTAAGGAGTCCAGTATATAATCCAATCATACACATTATATAGTCCAGTATATAATCCAATCATACACATTATATAGTCCAGTATATAATCCAATCATACACATTATATAGTCCAGTATATAATCCAATCATACACATTATATAGTCCAGTATATAATCCAATCATACACATTATATAGTCCAGTATATAATCCAATCATACACATTATATAGTCCAGTATATAATCCAATCATACACATTATATAGTCCAGTATATAATCCAATCATACACATTATATAGTCCAGTATATAATCCAATCATACACATTATATAGTCCAGTATATAATCCAATCATACACATTATAGAGTTCAGTATATAATCCAATCATACACATTATATAGTTCAGTATATAATCCAATCATACACATTATATAGTCCAGAATATAATCCAATCATACACATTATATAGTCCGGTATATAATCCAATCATACACATTATATAGTCCAGTATATAATCCAGTCATACACATTATATAGTCCGGTATATAATCCAATCATACACATTATATAGTCCAGTATATAATCCAATCATACACATTATAGAGTTCAGTATATAATCCAATCATACACATTATATAGTCCAGAATATAATCCAATCATACACATTATATAGTCCAGTATATAATCCAATCATACACATTATATAGTCCAGTATATAATCCAATCATACACATTATATAGTCCAGAATATAATCCAATCATACACATTATAGAGTCCAGTATATAATCCAGTCATACACATTATATAGTTCAGTATATAATCCAATCATACACATTATATAGTCCAGTATATAATCCAATCATACACATTATATAGTCCAGTATATAATCCAATCATACACATTATAGAGTCCGGTATATAATCCAATCATACACATTATAGAGTCCGGTATATAATCCAAGTACACACATTATATAGTCCAGTATATAATCCAAGTATACACATTATATAGTCCAGTATATAATCCAGTCATACACATTATATAGTTCAGTATATAATCCAATCATACACATTATATAGTCCAGTATATAATCCAATCATACACATTATAGAGTCCAGTATATAATCCAAGTATACACATTATATAGTCCAGTATATAATCCAATCATACACATTATATAGTCCAGTATATAATCCAATCATACACATTATATAGTCCAGTATATAATCCAATCATACACATTATATAGTCCAGTATATAATCCAAGTATACACATTATATAGTCCAGTATATAATCCAATCATACACATTATAGAGTCCAGTATATAATCCAATCATACACATTATAGAGTCCAGTATATAATCCAATCATACACATTATAGAGTCCAGTATATAATCCAATCATACACATTATAGAGTCCAGTATATAATCCAAGTATACACATTATAGAGTCCAGTATATAATCCAATCATACACATTATAGAGTCCAGTATATAATCCAATCATACACATTATATAGTCCAGTATATAATCCAAGTATACACATTATATAGTCCAGTATATAATCCAATCATACACATTATATAGTCCAGTATATAATCCAATCATACACATTATATAGTTCAGTATATAATCCAAGTATACACATTATATAGTCCAGTATATAATCCAATCATACACATTATATAGTCCAGTATATAATCCAATCATACACATTATATAGTTCAGTATATAATCCAAGTATACACATTATAAAGTCCAGTATATAATCCAAGCACATTAAGGAGTCCAGTATATAATCCAATCATACACATTATATAGTCCAGTATATAATCCAATCATACACATTATATAGTCCAGTATATAATCCAAACATGCACATTATATAGTCCAGTATATAATCCAATCATACACATTATAGAGTTCAGTATATAATCCAAGTATATACATTATATAGTCCAGTATATAATCCAGTCATACACATTATATAGTCCAGTATATAATCCAATCATACACATTATATAGTCCAGTATATAATCCAAGTATACACATTATAAAGTCCAGTATATAATCCAATCATACACATTATATAGTCCAGTATATAATCCAGTCATACACATTATATAGTCCAGTATATAATCCAATCATACACATTATATAGTCCAGTATATAATCCAGTCATACACATTATATAGTCCAGTATATAATCCAATCATACACATTTTATAGTCCAGTATATAATCCAATCATACACATTATATAGTCCAGTATATAATCCAATCATACACATTATATAGTCCAGTATATAATCCAATCATACACATTATATAGTCCAGTATATAATCCAATCATACACATTATATAGTCCAGTATATAATCCAATCATACACATTATAGAGTCCAGTATATAATCCAATCATACACATTATAAAGTCCAGTATATAATCCAATCATACACATTATAGAGTCCAGTATATAATCCAAACACATTAAGGAGTCCAGTATATAATCTGAGAGTACACGTTCTAGCAGACTCAGTCCTCCGTGTCCCTGTACACTGGTGTCAATGTGAACACTGAGCAGGCACAGGGGTGCGTTTTTGGGAAGAGCAGGCCTTGGAGAGTGTTTCCAAGACAACGGAAAGGCTTATGGCGGATGGTATTGAGCAATATGTCATTCTTACAAGCTCGTAGCGGAGTGGAAAGGCTCCTTGGGGGCTATTAACATGGACTGGTGGAAGCAAAGAGGAAATTGAATCTCAGGCGCTAGTTTATTTATTTTGGCTGCGAGACCGCAGTGGGGCCACATTCCCAAAGACAATGAGAACCAAATCTGGAACATACCAAATGCACTGTAGGGGACACAAAAATGAACAAATTTAGCATTGAATTAAAATGTATTTAACCACTTTAATTCTAGACACGTCTGTCAATCACACTGGTTAGTTTTAGCTGAGAAGACCCAGCGGGCCGTGCACAGAAACAGAGAGGGGACAACGCTGGAACGTACCAACCACTCCATAGGGGACAAAGACAAATTCCCAACCATCCACTGATTTAAATGGTTCATCAAGTCTGTCCGTTCTGTTATTTAGTTAACCCCTTCATAATGTGCGAAAGATTACTCTACTATCCGAGAGGTTAAACAGCTCAGACATATTGCAACAACAGAATAAACTTCCGTCTTTTCCAGGAGTCCGTAACCCCTGGAGCGCCAGTGAGATCTCAAATGCATTGCAGAGGAATTTACTCTGTTGGTACCTACCATTTCCACTGGGAGGTGACTACATGTAACTACCACATCTTCTGTGACGTCTTAGTGTGTAATGTAGTGAGTTTCTGTGAAGTCATAATGTATGTACCGATAGGTATTAAAGGGATAGTAATGGATTATTTTAAGTAAATTTAATATTGTAGATATTAGACAAATAAATGAAATTCTTCCAGTCTGGACAGAGGATAGCACAAGATCCTGGTCCTAGGTCCAACCAGTGGCTCTTCAGCAGAGCTGACACAGTGCTATGTAAAAATAAATAATTCATTTAAATGGTCTACAAAGTGTTCTTCCAAACCAGGTACACTTTGTAAACCATTCCAATGAAGCATTTCTTTTTAGATAGTGCTACGTCGGCTCTGGCCGAGAGATCGGACTAGCAGCAATTAATTTATATTCCTAATATCTGCAATATTAGATTTCCTTAAAATAATCCATTACTATCCCTTTAAAGAGATCATACACTGTACTGTGTACCCTGATGTACAGACACTGGAGGTGTACTATTATGTACTATACAGATCATACACTGTAAACCATTCCAATGAAGCATTTCTTTTTAGATAGCGCTACGTCGGCTCTGCTGAAGAGCCACCTGCTGGTCCTGGGGAGCAGGATCTCGTGGTGTCCACTAGAGGCTGATGTATGTGAAAGGGGAGGGAGGCGGAGACTTTAGTTGCTTAAATCTCTCATATCATACATGTCTGACAGATCGGACTAGAAGCAATTAATTTATAGTCCTAATATCTGC
This sequence comes from Rhinophrynus dorsalis, assembly GCA_037306005.1. Lineage (NCBI taxonomy): Eukaryota > Metazoa > Chordata > Amphibia > Anura > Rhinophrynidae > Rhinophrynus > Rhinophrynus dorsalis. The sequence continues at coordinate 403,624,984 of CM074724.1, read as the reverse complement.
AATATTAGATTCCCTTAAAATAATCCATTACTATCCCTTTAAAGAGATCATACACTGTACTGTGTACCCTGATGTACAGACACTGGAGGAGTGTGTACTGGTATGTACTATAGAGATCATACACTGTACTGTATACCCTGATGTACAGACACTGGAGGAGTGTGTACTGGTATGTACTATACAGATCATACTCTGTACTGTATACCCTGATGTACAGACACTGGAGGAGTGTCTACTGGTATGTACTATACAGATCATACACTGTACTGTATACCCTGATGTACAGACGCTGGAGGAGTGTGTACTGGTATGTACTATAGAGATCATACACTGTACTGTATACCCTGATGTACAGACACTGGAGGAGTATGTACTGGTATGTACTATAGAGATCATACACTGTACTGTATACCCTGTTGTACAGACACTGGAGGAGTGTGTACTGGTGTGTACTATACAGATCATACACTGTACTGTATACCCTGATGTACAGACACTGGAGGAGTATGTACTGGTGTGTACTATAGAGATCATACACTGTACTGTATACCCTGTTGTACAGACACTGGAGGAGTGTGTACTGGTATGTGCTATAGAGATCATACACTGTACTGTATACCCTGATGTACAGACGCTGGAGGAGTGTGTACCGGTGTGTACTATAGAGATCATACACTGTTCTGTATACCCTGATGTACAGACACTGGAGGAGTATGTACTGGTATGTACTATAGAGATCATACACTGTACTGTATACCCTGATGTACAGACGCTGGAGGAGTGTGTACCGGTATGTACTATACAGATCATACACTGTACTGTATACCCTGATGTACAGACGCTGGAGGAGTGTGTACTGGTATGTACTATACAGATCATACACTGTACTGTATACCCTGATGTACAGACACTGGAGGAGTGTGTACTGGTATGTACTATACAGATCATACTCTGTACTGTATACCCTGATGTACAGACACTGGAGGAGTATGTACTGGTATGTACTATAGATATCATTCACTGTACTGTATACCCTGTTGTACAGACACTAGAGGAGTGTGTACTGGTATGTACTATAGAGATCATACACTGTACTGTATACCCTGATGTACAGACGCTGGAGGATTGTGTACTGGTATGTACTGTAGAGATCATACACTGTACTGTATACCCTGATGTACAGACACTGGAGGAGTATGTACTGGTATGTACTATAGAGATCATACACTGTACTGTATACCCTGATGTACAGACGCTGGAGGAGTGTGTACCGGTATGTACTATACAGATCATACACTGTACTGTATACCCTGATGTACAGACGCTGGAGGAGTGTGTACTGGTATGTACTATACAGATCATACACTGTACTGTATACCCTGATGTACAGACACTGGAGGAGTGTGAACTGGTATGTACTATACAGATCATACTCTGTACTGTATACCCTGATGTACAGACACTGGAGGAGTATGTACTGGTATGTACTATAGATATCATTCACTGTACTGTATACACTGATGTACAGACGCTGGAGGAGCGTGTACTGGTATGTACTATAGAGATCATACACTGTACTGTATACCCTGTTGTACAGACACTAGAGGAGTGTGTACTGGTATGTACTATAGAGATCATACACTGTACTGTATACCCTGATGTACAGACGCTGGAGGATTGTGTACTGGTATGTACTGTAGAGATCATACACTGTACTGTATACCCTGATGTACAGTCACTGGAGGAGTGTGTACTGGTATGTACTATACAGATCATACACTGTACTGTATACCCTGATGTACAGATGCTGGAGGAGTGTGTACTGGTATGTACTATAGAGATCATACACTGTACTGTATACACTGATGTACAGACACTGGAGGAGTGTGTACTGGTATGTACTATACAGATCATACACGGTACTGTATACCCTGATGTACAGACGCTGGAGGAGTGTGTACTGGTATGTACTATACAGATCATACGCTGTACTGTATACCCTGATGTACAGACACTGGAGGAGTGTGTACTGGTATGTACTACAGAGATCATACACTGTACTGTATACCCTGATGTACAGACACTGGAGGAGTGTGTACTGGTATGTACTATAGAGATCATACACTGTACTGTATACCCTGATGTACAGACACTGGAGGAGTGTGTACTGGTATGTACTACAGAGATCATACACTGTACTGTGTACCCTGATGTACAGACGCTGGAGGAGTGTGTACTGGTATGTACTATACAGATCATACACTGTACTGTATACCCTGATGTACAGACGCTGGAGGAGTGTGTGTACTGGTATGTACTATAGAGATCATACACTGTACTGTATACCCTGATGTACAGACACTGGAGGAGTGTGAACTGGTATGTACTATAGAGATCATACACTGTACTGTATACCCTGATGTACAGACGCTGGAGGAGCGTGTACTGGTGTGTACTATACAGATCATACACTGTACTGTATACCCTGATGTACAGACACTGGAGGAGTGTGTACTGGTATGTACTATACAGATCATACACTGTACTGTATACCCTGATGTACAGACACTGGAGGAGTATGTACTGGTATGTACTATAGAGATCATACACTGTACTGTATACCCTGTTGTACAGACACTGGAGGAGTGTGTACTGGTATGTACTATAAAGATCATACACTGTACTGTATATCCTGATGTACAGACGCTGGAGGAGTGTGTACCGGTATGTACTATACAGATCATACACTGTACTGTATACCCTGATGTACAGACGCTGGAGGAGTGTGTACTGGTATGTACTATACAGATCATACACTGTACTGTATACCCTGATGTACAGACACTGGAGGAGTGTGTACTGGTATGTACTATACAGATCATACTCTGTACTGTATACCCTGATGTACAGACACTGGAGGAGTATGTACTGGTATGTACTATAGATATCATTCACTGTACTGTATACCCTGTTGTACAGACACTAGAGGAGTGTGTACTGGTATGTACTATAGAGATCATACACTGTACTGTATACCCTGATGTACAGACGCTGGAGGATTGTGTACTGGTATGTACTGTAGAGATCATACACTGTACTGTATACCCTGATGTACAGACACTGGAGGAGTATGTACTGGTATGTACTATAGAGATCATACACTGTACTGTATACCCTGATGTACAGACGCTGGAGGAGTGTGTACCGGTATGTACTATACAGATCATACACTGTACTGTATACCCTGATGTACAGACGCTGGAGGAGTGTGTACTGGTATGTACTATACAGATCATACACTGTACTGTATACCCTGATGTACAGACACTGGAGGAGTGTGTACTGGTATGTACTATACAGATCATACTCTGTACTGTATACCCTGATGTACAGACACTGGAGGAGTATGTACTGGTATGTACTATAGATATCATTCACTGTACTGTATACACTGATGTACAGACGCTGGAGGAGCGTGTACTGGTATGTACTATAGAGATCATACACTGTACTGTATACCCTGTTGTACAGACACTAGAGGAGTGTGTACTGGTATGTACTATAGAGATCATACACTGTACTGTATACCCTGATGTACAGACGCTGGAGGATTGTGTACTGGTATGTACTGTAGAGATCATACACTGTACTGTATACCCTGATGTACAGTCACTGGAGGAGTGTGTACTGGTATGTACTATACAGATCATACACTGTACTGTATACCCTGATGTACAGATGCTGGAGGAGTGTGTACTGGTATGTACTATAGAGATCATACACTGTACTGTATACACTGATGTACAGACACTGGAGGAGTGTGTACTGGTATGTACTATACAGATCATACACGGTACTGTATACCCTGATGTACAGACGCTGGAGGAGTGTGTACTGGTATGTACTATACAGATCATACGCTGTACTGTATACCCTGATGTACAGACACTGGAGGAGTGTGTACTGGTATGTACTACAGAGATCATACACTGTACTGTATACCCTGATGTACAGACACTGGAGGAGTGTGTACTGGTATGTACTATAGAGATCATACACTGTACTGTATACCCTGATGTACAGACACTGGAGGAGTGTGTACTGGTATGTACTACAGAGATCATACACTGTACTGTGTACCCTGATGTACAGACGCTGGAGGAGTGTGTACTGGTATGTACTATACAGATCATACACTGTACTGTATACCCTGATGTACAGACGCTGGAGGAGTGTGTGTACTGGTATGTACTATAGAGATCATACACTGTACTGTATACCCTGATGTACAGACACTGGAGGAGTGTGTACTGGTATGTACTATAGAGATCATACACTGTACTGTATACGCTGATGTACAGACGCTGGAGGAGCGTGTACTGGTGTGTACTATACAGATCATACACTGTACTGTATACCCTGATGTACAGACGCTGGAGGAGTGTGTGTACTGGTATGTACTATACAGATAATACACTGTACTGTATACCCTGATGTACAGTCACTGGAGGAGTGTGTACTGGTATGTACTATACAGATCATACACTGTACTGTATACCCTGATGTACAGACACTGGAGGAGTGTGTACTGGTGTGTACTATACAGATCATACACTGTACTGTATACCCTGATGTACAGACACTGGAGGAGTGTGTGTACTGGTATGTACTATACAGATCATACACTGTACTGTATACCCTGATGTACAGACACTGGAGGAGTGTGTACTGGTATGTACTATAGAGATCATACACTGTACTGTATACCCTGATGTACAGACACTGGAGGAGTGTGTACTGGTATGTACTATAGAGATCATACACTGTACTGTATACCCTGATGTACAGTCACTGGAGGAGTGTGTACTGGTATGTACTATACAGATCATACACTGTACTGTATACCCTGATGTACAGACACTGGAGGAGTGTGTACTGGTGTGTACTATACAGATCATACACTGTACTGTATACCCTGATGTACAGACACTGGAGGAGTGTGTACTGGTATGTACTATACAGATCATACACTGTACTGTATACCCTGATGTACAGACGCTGGAGGAGTGTGTGTACTGGTATGTACTATACAGATCATACACTGTACTGTATACCCTGATGTACAGTCACTGGAGGAGTGTGTACTGGTATGTACTATACAGATCATACACTGTACTGTATACCCTGATGTACAGACGCTGGAGGAGTGTGTACTGGTATGTACTATAGAGATCATACACTGTACTGTATACCCTGATGTACAGACACTGGAGGAGTGTGTACTGGTGTGTACTACACAGATCATACACTGTACTGTGTACCCTGATGTACAGACACTGGAGGAGTGTGTACCGGTGTGTACTATAGAGATCATACACTGTACTGTATACCCTGATGTACAGACGCTGGAGGAGTGTGTACTGGTATGTACTATAGAGATCATGCACTGTACTGTATACCCTGATGTACAGACACTGGAGGAGTGTGTACCGGTGAGTACTATAGAGATCATACACTGTACTGTATACCCTGATGTACAGACGCTGGAGGAGTGTGTACCGGTATGTACTATAGAGATCATACACTGTACTGTATACCCTGATGTACAGTCACTGGAGGAGTGTGTACTGGTATGTACTATAGAGATCATACACTGTACTGTATACCCCGATGTACAGACACTGGAGGAGTGTGTACCGGTATGTACTATAGAGATCATATACTGTACTGTATACCCTGATGTACAGACACTGGAGGAGTGTGTGTACTGGTATGTACTATAGAGATCATACATTATACTGTATACCCTGATGTACAGACGCTGGAGGAGTGTGTACCGGTATGTACTATACAGATCATATACTGTACTGTATACCCTGATGTACAGACACTGGAGGAGTGTGTACTGGTATGTACTATAGAGATCATACGCTGTACTGTATACCCTGATGTAGAGACGCTGGAGGAGTGTATACTGGTATGTACTATAGAGATCATATGCTGTACTGTATACCCTGATGTACTGACGCTGGAGGAGTGTGTACTGGTATGTACTATAGAGATCATACGCTGTACTGTATACCCTGATGTACAGACGCTGGAGGAGTGTGTACTGGTATGTACTATAGAGATCATACGCTGTACTGTATACCCTGATGTACAGACGCTGGAGGAGTGTGTACTGGTATGTACTGTAGAGATCATACGCTGTACTGTATACCCTGATGTACAGACACTGGAGGAGTGTGTACCGGTGTGTACTATAGAGATCATACACTGTACTGTATACCCTGATGTACAGACACTGGAGGAGTGTGTACCGGTATGTACTATAGAGATCATACACTGTACTGTATACCCTGATGTACAGTCACTGGAGGAGTGTGTACTGGTATGTACTATAGAGATCATACACTGTACTGTATACCCCGATGTACAGACACTGGAGGAGTGTGTACCGGTATGTACTATAGAGATCATATACTGTACTGTATACCCTGATGTACAGACACTGGAGGAGTGTGTGTACTGGTATGTACTATAGAGATCATACATTATACTGTATACCCTGATGTACAGACGCTGGAGGAGTGTGTACCGGTATGTACTATACAGATCATATACTGTACTGTATACCCTGATGTACAGACACTGGAGGAGTGTGTACTGGTATGTACTATAGAGATCATACGCTGTACTGTATACCCTGATGTAGAGACGCTGGAGGAGTGTATACTGGTATGTACTATAGAGATCATATGCTGTACTGTATACCCTGATGTACTGACGCTGGAGGAGTATGTACTGGTATGTACTATAGAGATCATACGCTGTACTGTATACCCTGATGTACAGACGCTGGAGGAGTGTGTACTGGTATGTACTATAGAGATCATACGCTGTACTGTATACCCTGATGTACAGACGCTGGAGGAGTGTGTACTGGTATGTACTGTAGAGATCATACGCTGTACTGTATACCCTGATGTACAGACACTGGAGGAGTGTGTACTGGTATGTACTATAGAGATCATACACTGTACTGTATACCCTGATGTACAGACGCTGGAGGAGTGTGTACTGGTATGTACTATAGAGATCATACACTGTACTGTATACCCTGATGTACAGACGCTGGAGGAGTGTGTACTGGTATGTACTATAGAGATCATACACTGTACTGTATACCCTGATGTACAGATGCTGGAGGAGTGTGTACCGGTGTGTACTATACAGATCATACACTGTACTGTATACCCTGATGTACAGACGCTGGAGGAGTGTGTACCAGTGTGTACTATAGAGATCATACACTGTACTGTATACCCTGATGTACAGACGCTGGAGGAGTGTGTACTGGTGTGTACTACACAGATCATACACTGTACTGTGTACCCTGATGTACAGACACTGGAGGAGTGTGTACCGGTGTGTACTATAGAGATCATACACTGTACTGTATACCCTGATGTACAGACGCTGGAGGAGTGTGTACTGGTATGTACTATAGAGATCATACACTGTACTGTATACCCTGATGTACAGACACTGGAGGAGTGTGTACCGGTGTGTACTATAGAGATCATACACTGTACTGTATACCCTGATGTACAGACGCTGGAGGAGTGTGTACTGGTATGTACTACAGAGATCATATACTGTACTGTATACCCTGATGTACAGACACTGGAGAAGTGTGTACTGGTATGTACTATAGAGATCATACACTGTACTGTATACCCTGATGTACAGACGCTGGAGGAGTGTGTACCGGTGTGTACTATAGAGATCATACACTGTACTGTATACCCTGATGTACAGACACTGGAGGAGTATGTACTGGTATGTACTATAGAGATCATACAATGTACTGTATACCCTGATTTACAGACGCTGGAGGAGTGTGTACTGGTATGTACTATAGAGATCATATACTGTACTGTATACCCTGATGTACAGTCACTGGAGGAGTGTGTACTGGTATGTACTATAGAGATCATACACTGTACTGTATACCCTGATGTACAGACACTGGAGGAGTGTGTACTGGTATGTACTATACAGATCATACACTGTACTGTATACCCTGATGTACAGACGCTGGAGGAGTGTGTACTGGTATGTACTATACAGATCATACACTGTACTGTATACCCTGATGTACAGACACTGGAGGAGTGTGTACTGGTATGTACTATACAGATCATACTCTGTACTGTATACCCTGATGTACAGACACTGGAGGAGTATGTACTGGTATGTACTATAGATATCATTCACTGTACTGTATACCCTGTTGGACAGACACTAGAGGAGTGTGTACTGGTATGTACTATAGAGATCATACACTGTACTGTATACCCTGATGTACAGACGCTGGAGGAGTGTGTACTGGTATGTACTGTAGAGATCATACACTGTACTGTATACCCTGATGTACAGTCACTGGAGGAGTGTGTACTGGTATGTACTATACAGATCATACACTGTACTGTATACCCTGATGTACAGATGCTGGAGGAGTGTGTACTGGTATGTACTATAGAGATCATACACTGTACTGTATACACTGATGTACAGACACTGGAGGAGTGTGTACTGGTATGTACTATACAGATCATACACTGTACTGTGTACCCTGATGTAAAGACACTGGAGGAGTGTGTACTGGTATGTACTATACAGATCATACACGGTACTGTATACCCTGATGTACAGACGCTGGAGGAGTGTGTACTGGTATGTACTATACAGATCATACGCTGTACTGTATACCCTGATGTACAGACACTGGAGGAGTGTTTACTGGTATGTACTATACAGATCATTCACTGTACTGTATACCCTGATGTACAGACGCTGGAGGAGTATGTACTGGTATGTACTACAGAGATCATACACTGTACTGTATACCCTGATGTACAGACACTGGAGGAGTGTGTACTGGTATGTACTATAGAGATCATACACTGTACTGTATACCCTGATGTACAGACACTGGAGGAGTGTGTACTGGTATGTACTACAGAGATCATACACTGTACTGTGTACCCTGATGTACAGACGCTGGAGGAGTGTGTACTGGTATGTACTATACAGATCATACACTGTACTGTATACCCTGATGTACAGACGCTGGAGGAGTGTGTGTACTGGTATGTACTATACAGATCATACACTGTACTGTATACCCTGATGTACAGACACTGGAGGAGTGTGTACTGGTATGTACTATAGAGATCATACAATGTACTGTATACCCTGAAGTACAGACGCTGGAGGAGCGTGTACTGGTGTGTACTATACAGATCATACACTGTACTGTATACCCTGATGTACAGACGCTGGAGGAGTGTGTGTACTGGTATGTACTATACAGATCATAAACTGTACTGTATACCCTGATGTACAGTCACTGGAGGAGTGTGTACTGGTATGTACTATACAGATCATACACTGTACTGTATACCCTGATGTACAGACACTGGAGGAGTGTGTACTGGTGTGTACTATAGAGATCATACACTGTACTGTATACCCTGATGTACAGACACTGGAGGAGTGTGTGTACTGGTATGTACTATAGAGATCATACACTGTACTGTGTACCCTGATGTACAGACGCTGGAGGAGTGTGTACTGGTGTGTACTATACAGATCATACACTGTACTGTATACCCTGATGTACAGACACTGGAGGAGTGTGTGTACTGGTATGTACTATACAGATCATACACTGTACTGTATACCCTGATGTACAGACACTGGAGGAGTGTGTACCGGTATGTACTATACAGATCATACACTGTACTGTATACCCTGATGTACAGACACTGGAGGAGTGTGTGTACTGGTATGTACTATAGAGATCATACACTGTACTGTATACCCTGATGTACAGACACTGGAGGAGTGTGTACTGGTATGTACTATACAGATCATACACTGTACTGTATACCCTGATATACAGTCACTGGAGAAGTGTGTACTGGTGTGTACTATACATATCATACACTGTACTGTATACCCTGATGTACAGACGCTGGAGGAGTGTGTACTGGTATGTACTATACAGATCATACACTGTACTGTATACCCTGATGTACAGACACTGGAGGAGTGTGTACTGGTGTGTACTATACAGATCATACACTGTACTATATACCCTGATGTACAGACACTGGAGGAGTGTGTGTACTGGTATGTACTATACAGATCATACTCTGTACTGTATACCCTGATGTACAGACACTGGAGGAGCGTGTACTGGTATGTACTATAGAGATCATACACTGTACTGTGTACCCTGATGTACAGACACTGGAGGAGTGTGTACTGGTACGTACTATAGAGATCATACACTGTACTGTATACCCTGATGTACAGACGCTGGAGGAGTGTGTGTACTGGTATGTACTATACAGATCATACTCTGTACTGTATACCCTGATGTACAGACACTGGAGGAGTGTATACTGGTACGTACTATAGAGATCATACACTGTACTGTATACCCTGATGTACAGACGCTGGAGGAGCGTGTACTGGTATGTACTATACAGATCATACACTGTACTGTATACCCTGATGTACAGACGCTGGAGGAGTGTGTGTACTGGTATGTACTATACAGATCATACACTGTACTGTATACCCTGATGTACAGTCACTGGAGGAGTGTGTACTGGTATGTACTATACAGATCATACACTGTACTGTATACCCTGATGTACAGACCCTGGAGGAGTGTGTACCGGTGTGTACTATAGAGATCATACACTGTACTGTATACCCTGATGTACAGACGCTGGAGGAGTGTGTACTGGTATGTACTATAGAGATCATACACTGTACTGTATACCCTGATGTACAGTCACTGGAGGAGTGTGTACTGGTATGTACTATAGAGATCATACACTGTACTGTATACCCCTATGTACAGACACTGGAGGAGTGTGTACCGGTATGTACTATAGAGATCATATACTGTACTGTATACCCTGATGTACAGACACTGGAGGAGTGTGTGTACTGGTATGTACTATAGAGATCATACATTATACTGTATACCCTGATGTACAGACGCTGGAGGAGTGTGTACCGGTATGTACTATACAGATCATATACTGTACTGTATACCCTGATGTACAGACACTGGAGGAGTGTGTACTGGTATGTACTATAGAGATCATACTCTGTACTGTATACCCTGATGTAGAGACGCTGGAGGAGTGTATACTGGTATGTACTATAGAGATCATACGCTGTACTGTATACCCTGATGTACAGACGCTGGAGGAGTGTGTACTGGTATGTACTATAGAGATCATACGTTGTACTGTATACCCTGATGTACAGACGCTGGAGAAGTGTGTACTGGTATGTACTATAGAGATCATACTCTGTACTGTATACACTGATGTACAGACGCTGGAGGAGTGTGTACTGGTATGTACTGTAGAGATCATACGCTGTACTGTATACCCTGATGTAGAGACGCTGGAGGAGTGTGTACTATAGAGATCATACACTGTACTGTATACCCTGATGTACAGACGCTGGAGGAGTGTGTACTGGTATGTACTATAGAGATCATACACTGTACTGTATACCCTGATGTACAGACGCTGGAGGAGTGTGTACCGGTATGTACTATAGAGATCATACACTGTACTGTATACCCTGATGTACAGATGCTGGAGGAGTGTGTACCGGTGTGTACTATACAGATCATACACTGTACTGTATACCCTGATGTACAGACGCTGGAGGAGTGTGTACTGGTGTGTACTATAGAGATCATACACTGTACTGTATACCCTGATGTACAGACGCTGGAGGAGTGTGTACTGGTATGTACTATACAGATCATACACTGTACTGTATACCCTGATGTACAGACGCTGGAGGAGTGTGTACTGGTGTGTACTATAGAGATCATACACTGTACTGTATACCCTGATGTACAGACGCTGGAGGAGTGTGTGTACTGGTATGTACTATACAGATCATACACTGTACTGTATACCCTGATGTACAGTCACTGGAGGAGTGTGTACTGGTATGTACTATACAGATCATACACTGTACTGTATACCCTGATGTACAGACACTGGAGGAGTGTGTACTGGTGTGTACTATACAGATCATACACTGTACTGTATACCCTGATGTACAGACACTGGAGGAGTGTGTGTACTGGTATGTACTATACAGATCATACACTGTACTGTATACCCTGATGTACAGTCACTGGAGGAGTGTGTACTGGTATGTACTATACAGATCATACACTGTACTGTATACCCTGATGTACAGACACTGGAGGAGTGTGTACTGGTGTGTACTATACAGATCATACACTGTACTGTATACCCTGATGTACAGACGCTGGAGGAGTGTGTACTGGTATGTACTATACAGATCATACACTGTACTGTATACCCTGATGTACAGACGCTGGAGGAGTGTGTGTACTGGTATGTACTATACAGATCATACACTGTACTGTATACTCTGATGTACAGTCACTGGAGGAGTGTGTACTGGTATGTACTATACAGATCATACACTGTACTGTATACCCTGATGTACAGACCCTGGAGGAGTGTGTACCGGTGTGTACTATAGAGATCATACACTGTACTGTATACCCTGATGTACAGACACTGGAGGAGTGTGTACTGGTATGTACTATAGAGATCATACACTGTACTGTATACCCTGATGTACAGTCACTGGAGGAGTGTGTACCGGTATGTACTATAGAGATCATACACTGTACTGTATACCCCGATGTACAGACACTGGAGGAGTGTGTACCGGTATGTACTATAGAGATCATATACTGTACTGTATACCCTGATGTACAGACACTGGAGGAGTGTGTGTACTGGTATGTACTATAGAGATCATACATTATACTGTATACCCTGATGTACAGACGCTGGAGGAGTGTGTGCCGGTATGTACTGTACAGATCATATACTGTACTGTATACCCTGATGTACAGACACTGGAGGAGTGTGTACTGGTATGTACTATAGAGATCATACTCTGTACTGTATACCCTGATGTAGAGACGCTGGAGGAGTGTATACTGGTATGTACTATAGAGATCATACGCTGTACTGTATACCCTGATGTACAGACACTGGAGGAGTGTGTGTACTGGTATGTACTATACAGATCATACTCTGTACTGTATACCCTGATGTACAGACACTGGAGGAGTGTATACTGGTACGTACTATAGAGATCATACACTGTACTGTATACCCTGATGTACAGACGCTGGAGGAGTGTGTGTACTGGTATGTACTATACAGATCATACTCTGTACTGTATACCCTGATGTACAGACACTGGAGGAGTGTATACTGGTACGTACTATAGAGATCATACACTGTACTGTATACCCTGATGTACAGACGCTGGAGGAGCGTGTACTGGTATGTACTATACAGATCATACACTGTACTATATACCCTGATGTACAGACGCTGGAGGAGTGTGTGTACTGGTATGTACTATACAGATCATACACTGTACTGTATACCCTGATGTACAGTCACTGGAGGAGTGTGTACTGGTATGTACTATACAGATCATACACTGTACTGTATACCCTGATGTACAGACCCTGGAGGAGTGTGTACCGGTGTGTACTATAGAGATCATACACTGTACTGTATACCCTGATGTACAGACGCTGGAGGAGTGTGTACTGGTATGTACTATAGAGATCATACACTGTACTGTATACCCTGATGTACAGTCACTGGAGGAGTGTGTACTGGTATGTACTATAGAGATCATACACTGTACTGTATACCCCGATGTACAGACACTGGAGGAGTGTGTACCGGTATGTACTATAGAGATCATACACTGTACTGTATACCCTGATGTACAGACACTGGAGGAGTGTGTGTACTGGTATGTACTATAGAGATCATACATTATACTGTATACCCTGATGTACAGACGCTGGAGGAGTGTGTACCGGTATGTACTATACAGATCATATACTGTACTGTATACCCTGATGTACAGACACTGGAGGAGTGTGTACTGGTATGTACTATAGAGATCATACTCTGTACTGTATACCCTGATGTAGAGACGCTGGAGGAGTGTATACTGGTATGTACTATAGAGATCATACGCTGTACTGTATACCCTGATGTACAGACGCTGGAGGAGTGTGTACTGGTATGTACTATAGAGATCATACGTTGTACTGTATACCCTGATGTACAGACGCTGGAGAAGTGTGTACTGGTATGTACTATAGAGATCATACTCTGTACTGTATACACTGATGTACAGACGCTGGAGGAGTGTGTACTGGTATGTACTGTAGAGATCATACGCTGTACTGTATACCCTGATGTACAGACGCTGGAGGAGTGTGTACTATAGAGATCATACACTGTACTGTATACCCTGATGTACAGACGCTGGAGGAGTGTGTACTGGTATGTACTATAGAGATCATACACTGTACTGTATACCCTGATGTACAGACGCTGGAGGAGTGTGTACCGGTATGTACTATAGAGATCATACACTGTACTGTATACCCTGATGTACAGATGCTGGAGGAGTGTGTACCGGTGTGTACTATACAGATCATACACTGTACTGTATACCCTGATGTACAGACGCTGGAGGAGTGTGTACTGGTGTGTACTATAGAGATCATACACTGTACTGTATACCCTGATGTACAGACGCTGGAGGAGTGTGTACTGGTATGTACTATACAGATCATACACTGTACTGTATACCCTGATGTACAGACGCTGGAGGAGTGTGTACTGGTGTGTACTATAGAGATCATACACTGTACTGTATACCCTGATGTACAGACGCTGGAGGAGTGTGTGTACTGGTATGTACTATACAGATCATACACTGTACTGTATACCCTGATGTACAGTCACTGGAGGAGTGTGTACTGGTATGTACTATACAGATCATACACTGTACTGTATACCCTGATGTACAGACACTGGAGGAGTGTGTACTGGTGTGTACTATACAGATCATACACTGTACTGTATACCCTGATGTACAGACACTGGAGGAGTGTGTGTACTGGTATGTACTATACAGATCATACACTGTACTGTATACCCTGATGTACAGTCACTGGAGGAGTGTGTACTGGTATGTACTATACAGATCATACACTGTACTGTATACCCTGATGTACAGACACTGGAGGAGTGTGTACTGGTGTGTACTATACAGATCTTACACTGTACTGTATACCCTGATGTACAGACGCTGGAGGAGTGTGTACTGGTATGTACTATACAGATCATACACTGTACTGTATACCCTGATGTACAGACGCTGGAGGAGTGTGTGTACTGGTATGTACTATACAGATCATACACTGTACTGTATACTCTGATGTACAGTCACTGGAGGAGTGTGTACTGGTATGTACTATACAGATCATACACTGTACTGTATACCCTGATGTACAGACCCTGGAGGAGTGTGTACCGGTGTGTACTATAGAGATCATACACTGTACTGTATACCCTGATGTACAGACACTGGAGGAGTGTGTACTGGTATGTACTATAGAGATCATACACTGTACTGTATACCCTGATGTACAGTCACTGGAGGAGTGTGTACCGGTATGTACTATAGAGATCATACACTGTACTGTATACCCCGATGTACAGACACTGGAGGAGTGTGTACCGGTATGTACTATAGAGATCATATACTGTACTGTATACCCTGATGTACAGACACTGGAGGAGTGTGTGTACTGGTATGTACTATAGAGATCATACATTATACTGTATACCCTGATGTACAGACGCTGGAGGAGTGTGTGCCGGTATGTACTGTACAGATCATATACTGTACTGTATACCCTGATGTACAGACACTGGAGGAGTGTGTACTGGTATGTACTATAGAGATCATACTCTGTACTGTATACCCTGATGTAGAGACGCTGGAGGAGTGTATACTGGTATGTACTATAGAGATCATACGCTGTACTGTATACCCTGAAGTACAGACGCTGGAGGAGTGTGTACTGGTATGTACTATAGAGATCATACGCTGTACTGTATACCCTGATGTACAGACGCTGGAGGAGTGTGTACTGGTATGTACTATAGAGATCATACGCTGTACTGTATACCCTGATGTACAGACGCTGGAGGAGTGTGTACTGGTATGTACTGTAGAGATCATACGCTGTACTGTATACCCTGATGTACAGACGCTGGAGGAGTGTGTACTGGTATGTACTATAGAGATCATACACTGTACTGTATACCCTGATGTACAGACGCTGGAGGAGTGTGTACTGGTATGTACTATAGAGATCATACACTGTACTGTATACCCTGATGTACAGACGCTGGAGGAGTGTGTACCGGTATGTACTATACAGATCATACACTGTACTGTATACCCTGATGTACAGACGCTGGAGGAGTGTGTACTGCTGTGTACTATAGAGATCATACACTGTACTGTGTACCCTGATGTACAGACGCTGGAGGAGTGTGTACTGGTATGTACTATAGAGATCATACGCTGTACTGTATACCCTGATGTACAGACGCTGGAGGAGTGTGTACTGGTATGTACTGTAGAGATCATACGCTGTACTGTATACCCTGATGTACAGACACTGGAGGAGTGTGTACTGGTATGTACTATAGAGATCATACACTGTACTGTATACCCTGATGTACAGACGCTGGAGGAGTGTGTACTGGTATGTACTATAGAGATCATACACTGTACTGTATACCCTGATGTACAGACGCTGGAGGAGTGTGTACTGGTATGTACTATAGAGATCATACACTGTACTGTATACCCTGATGTACAGATGCTGGAGGAGTGTGTACCGGTGTGTACTATACATATCATACACTGTACTGTATACCCTGATGTACAGACGCTGGAGGAGTGTGTACCAGTGTGTACTTTAGAGATCATACACTGTACTGTATACCCTGATGTACAGACGCTGGAGGAGTGTGTACTGGTGTGTACTACACAGATCATACACTGTACTGTGTACCCTGATGTACAGACACTGGAGGAGTGTGTACCGGTGTGTACTATAGAGATCATACACTGTATTGTATACCCTGATGTACAGACGCTGGAGGAGTGTGTACTGGTATGTACTATAGAGATCATACACTGTACTGTATACCCTGATGTACAGACACTGGAGGAGTGTGTACCGGTGTGTACTATAGAGATCATACACTGTACTGTATACCCTGATGTACAGACGCTGGAGGAGTGTGTACTGGTATGTACTATAGAGATCATATACTGTACTGTATACCCTGATGTACAGACACTGGAGGAGTGTGTACTGGTATGTACTATAGAGATCATACACTGTACTGTATACCCTGATGTACAGACGCTGGAGGAGTGTGTACCGGTGTGTACTATAGAGATCATACACTGTACTGTATACCCTGATGTACAGACACTGGAGGAGTGTGTACTGGTATGTACTATAGAGATCATATACTGTACTGTATTCCCTGATGTACAGTCACTGGAGGAGTGTGTACTGGTATGTACTATAGAGATCATACACTGTACTGTATACCCTGATGTACAGACACTGGAGGAGTGTGTACTGGTATGTACTATACAGATCATACACTGTACTGTATACCCTGATGTACAGACGCTGGAGGAGTGTGTACTGGTATGTACTATACAGATCATACACTGTACTGTATACCCTGATGTACAGACGCTGGAGGAGTGTGTACTGGTATGTACTATACAGATCATACACTGTACTGTATACCCTGATGTACAGACACTGGAGGAGTATGTACTGGTATGTACTATACAGATCATACTCTGTACTGTATACCCTGATGTACAGACACTGGAGGAGTATGTACTGGTATGTACTATAGATATCATTCACTGTACTGTATACCCTGTTGTACAGACACTAGAGGAGTGTGTACTGGTATGTACTATAGAGATCAGACACTGTACTGTATACCCTGATGTACAGACGCTGGAGGAGTGTGTACTGGTATGTACTGTAGAGATCATACACTGTACTGTATACCCTGATGTACAGTCACTGGAGGAGTGTGTACTGGTATGTACTATACAGATCATACACTGTACTGTATACCCTGATGTACAGATGCTGGAGGAGTGTGTACTGGTATGTACTTTAGAGATCATACACTGTACTGTATACACTGATGTACAGACACTGGAGGAGTGTGTACTGGTATGTACTATACAGATCATACACTGTACTGTGTACCCTGATGTAAAGACACTGGAGGAGTGTGTACTGGTATGTACTATACAGATCATACACGGTACTGTATACCCTGATGTACAGACGCTGGAGGAGTGTGTACTGGTATGTACTATACAGATCATACGCTGTACTGTATACCCTGATGTACAGACACTGGAGGAGTGTGTACTGGTATGTACTACAGAGATCATACACTGTACTGTATACCCTGATGTACAGACACTGGAGGAGTGTGTACTGGTATGTACTATAGAGATCATACACTGTACTGTATACCCTGATGTACAGACACTGGAGGAGTGTGTACTGGTATGTACTACAGAGATCATACACTGTACTGTGTACCCTGATGTACAGACGCTGGAGGAGTGTGTACTGGTGTGTACTATAGAGATCATACACTGTACTGTATACCCTGATGTACAGACGCTGGAGGAGTGTGTGTACTGGTATGTACTATACAGATCATACACTGTACTGTATACCCTGATGTACAGACACTGGAGGAGTGTGTACTGCTATGTACTATAGAGATCATACACTGTACTGTATACCCTGATGTACAGACCCTGGAGGAGCGTGTACTGGTGTGTACTATACAGATCATACACTGTACTGTATACCCTGATGTACAGACACTGGAGGAGTGTGTGTACTGGTATGTACTATACAGATCATACACTGTACTGTATACCCTGATGTACAGTCACTGGAGGAGTGTGTACTGGTATGTACTATACAGATCATACACTGTACTGTATACCCTGATGTACAGACACTGGAGGAGTGTGTACTGGTGTGTACTATACAGATCATACACTGTACTGTATACCCTGATGTACAGACACTGGAGGAGTGTGTACTGGTGTGTACTATACAGATCATACACTGTACTGTATACCCTGATGTACAGACACTGGAGGAGTGTGTACTGGTATGTACTATAGAGATCATATACTGTACTGTATACCCTGATGTACAGACACTGGAGGAGTGTGTACTGGTATGTACTATAGAGATCATACACTGTACTGTATACCCTGATGTACAGACACTGGAGGAGTGTGTACTGGTACGTACTATACAGATCATACACTGTACTGTATACCCTGATGTACAGACACTAGAGGAGTGTGTACTGGTATGTACTATAGAGATCATACACTGTACTGTATACCCTGATGTACAGACGCTGGAGGAGTGTGTACTGGTGTGTACTATACAGATTATACACTGTACTGTATACCCTGATGTACAGACGCTGGAGGAGTGTGTACTGGTATGTACTATACAGATCATACACTGTACTGTATACCCTGATGTACAGACGCTGGAGGATTGTGTGTACTGGTATGTACTATACAGATCATACACTGTACTGTATACCCTGATGTACAGTCACTGGAGGAGTGTGTACTGGTATGTACTATACAGATCATACACTGTACTGTATACCCTGATGTACAGACCCTGGAGGAGTGTGTACCGGTGTGTACTATAGAGATCATACACTGTACTGTATACCCTGATGTACAGACGCTGGAGGAGTGTGTACCGGTATGTACTATAGAGATCATACACTGTACTGTATACCCTGATGTACAGTCACTGGAGGAGTGTGTACCGATATGTACTATAGAGATCATACACTGTACTGTATACCCCGATGTACAGACACTGGAGGAGTGTGTACCGGTATGTACTATAGAGATCATATACTGTACTGTATACCCCGATGTACAGACACTGGAGGAGTGTGTACCGGTATGTACTATAGAGATCATATACTGTACTGTATACCCTGATGTACAGACACTGGAGGAGTGTGTGTACTGGTATGTACTATAGAGATCATACATTATACTGTATACCCTGATGTACAGACGCTGGAGGAATGTGTACCGGTATGTACTATACAGATCATATACTGTACTGTATACCCTGATGTACAGACACTGGAGGAGTGTGTACTGGTATGTACTATAGAGATCATACTCTGTACTGTATACCCTGATGTATAGACGCTGGAGGAGTGTATACTGGTATGTACTATAGAGATCATACTCTGTACTGTATACCCTGATGTATAGACGCTGGAGGAGTGTGTACTGGTATGTACTATAGAGATCATACGCTGTACTGTATACCCTGATGTATAGACGCTGGAGGAGTGTGTACTGGTATGTACTATAGAGATCATACTCTGTACTGTATACCCTGATGTATAGACGCTGGAGGAGTGTATACTGGTATGTACTATAGAGATCATACGCTGTACTGTATACCCTGATGTACAGACGCTGGAGGAGTGTGTACTGGTATGTACTATAGAGATCATACGCTGTACTGTATACCCTGATGTACAGACGCTGGAGGAGTGTGTACTGGTATGTACTATAGAGATCATACGCTGTACTGTATACCCTGATGTACAGACGCTGGAGGAGTGTGTACTGGTATGTACTGTAGAGATCATACGCTGTACTGTATACCCTGATGTACAGACGCTGGAGGAGTGTGTACTGGTATGTACTATAGAGATCATACACTGTACTGTATACCCTGATGTACAGACGCTGGAGGAGTGTGTACTGGTATGTACTATAGAGATCATACACTGTACTGTATACCCTGATGTACAGACGCTGGAGGAGTGTGTACTGGTATGTACTATACAGATCATACACTGTACTGTATACCCTGATGTACAGACGCTGGAGGAGTGTGTACTGGTATGTACTATACAGATCATACACTGTACTGTATACCCTGATGTACAGACGCTGGAGGAGTGTGTACCGGTGTGTACTATAGAGATCATACACTGTACTGTATACCCTGATGTACAGACGCTGGAGGAGTGTGTACCGGTATGTACTATACAGATCATACGCTGTACTGTATACCCTGATGTACAGACGCTGGAGGAGTGTGTACTGGTATGTACTGTAGAGATCATACGCTGTACTGTATACCCTGATGTACAGATGCTGGAGGAGTGTGTACTGGTATGTACTGTAGAGATCATACGCTGTACTGTATACCCTGATGTACAGACGCTGGAGGAGTGTGTACTGGTATGTACTATAGAGATCATACACTGTACTGTATACCCTGATGTACAGACGCTGGAGGAGTGTGTACTGGTATGTACTATAGAGATCATACACTGTACTGTATACCCTGATGTACAGACGCTGGAGGAGTGTGTACTGGTATGTACTATAGAGATCATACACTGTACTGTATACCCTGATGTACAGATGCTGGAGGAGTGTGTACCGGTGTGTACTATACAGATCATACACTGTACTGTATACCCTGATGTACAGACGCTGGAGGAGTGTGTACCGGTGTGTACTATAGAGATCATACACTGTACTGTATACCCTGATGTACAGACGCTGGAGGAGTGTGTACTGGTATGTACTACAGAGATCATATACTGTACTGTATACCCTGATGTACAGACCCTGGAGGAGTGTGTACCGGTGTGTACTATAGAGATCATACACTGTACTGTATACCCTGATGTACAGACCCTGGAGGAGTGTGTACCGGTGTGTACTATAGAGATCATACACTGTACTGTATACCCTGATGTACCGATGCTGGAGGAGTGTGTACCGGTGTGTACTATACAGATCATACACTGTACTGTATACCCTGATGTACAGACACTGGAGGAGTGTGTACTGGTATGTACTATACAGATCATACACTGTACTGTATACCCTGATGTACAGATGCTGGAGGAGTGTGTACCGGTGTGTACTATAGAGATCATACACTGTACTGTATACCCTGATGTACAGACACTGGAGGAGTGTGTACCGGTGTGTACTATAGAGATCATACACTGTACTGTATACCCTGATGTACAGACGCTGGAGGAGTGTGTACTGACTGCAGTTCACAATGGCTTAATTAACACACAGCAGGCGGTCTAGGTACAGTACACATAGTCAGTGGCTGGAGTGGCTACAATACACATCTTAGGGACAGTGGCCCAAGGTTAGAACCTTTGTTTGACTACTTTGAATGCCCTGCTCCAACCTTGACCAATCCTTGAGCTGCCTACGGTTCCTCAGCTTAGGCTATGGAAGATATTTGCATGCCTACTCCAGGGTTTCGAGTGACCCAACTTTCACCTCTTGCCCCGCCTCAGAACGTTCGATCCGGTGGTGCTGGTCGCACACCGCACCGGTACCCGCTGACTGGTAGTCGGTGAGTATGTAAACCTCGACCACAACAATACATTAAACATAGACCATTCGACAGTACATGCACCAAAGTCTATGAATATAAGTCTTTTCTCTTAGGTAATGGGTGGCCAGTTCGTACGACCGGGCACAACACAGAGTCCAAACAGTGCTAAATACCCACAGTCTTTGGCTAAACAGTCTGATGGCCAGACAAGGGCTCAAGTAACGGGTAGGATCCGTTACAGGGACCCGTGTTGGTCATCGGTGTCTCAGCTGCCGCCGCCCTCGCGGTCTCTCCAAGCAGCGAATACATGAAGATTTTTGCTAAGTAGTTTTACTTAGCGTTTATGTATGACTTTTCTTTTTGTGTATATATGTATACTATTATTCATGGCACTATTATTTATTATAGTCATTTAATTTAAGGAATATACATGGCACAATAATATTTAACTCTTTGAGTGCCCGTGAGGTAAGCAAAGCATTGCTTTGCAATGCATTGCGTGCCCCTCTGCCACTCAAAGGGTTAAATGTTGTCTTCATTCATGCTTGGTATTTATACTTTGATTTTATTTTACAGGCAGAAGAAAGAGAAGAAAGATAAGATAGAAGAGAAGACAGAAGATAGAAGAGAAGACAGAAGATATAAGAGAAGGCAGAAGATAGAAGAGAAGGCAGAAGATAAAAGAAATAAGAGAAGACAGAATATAGAAGAGAAGGCATAAGATATAAGAAAGAAGAGAAGATAGAAGAAAGAAGAGAAGGCAGAAGATAGAAGAGAAGACAGAAGATAGAAGAAAGAAGAGAATACAAAATGCAGAAGAGAAGGAAGAAGATAGAAGAGAAGACAGAAGATAAAAGAGAATACAGAAGATAGAAGAAAAGGCAGAAGATAGAATATAGAAGAGAAGACAGAAGATAGAAGAGAAGGCAGAAGAAAGAAGAGAAGACAGAAGATAGAAGAGAAGACAGAAGATAGAAGAGAAGGCAGAAGAAAGAAGAGAAGACAGAAGATAGAAGAGAAGACAGAAGATAGAAGAGAAGATAGAAGATAGAAGAGAAGACAAAATGTAGAAGAGAAGGAAGAAGATAGAAGAGAAGGCAGAGGATAGAAGAGAAGACATAAGATAGAAGAGAAGGCAGAAGATAGAAGAGAAGACAGAAGATAGAAGAAAAGGCAGAAGATAGAAGAAAGAAGAGAAGACAGAAGATAGAAGAGAAGATAGAAGAGAAGACAGAAGATAGAAAAGAAGGCAGAAGATAGAAGATAGAAGAGATGACAAAATGTAGAAGAGAAGTAAGAAGATAGAAGAGAAGGCAGAGGATAGAAGAGAAGACAGAAGATAGAAGAAAATGCAGAAGATAGAAGAAAGAAGAGAAGATAGAAGATAGAAGAGAAGACAGAAGAAAGAAGAGAAGACAGAAGATAGAAGAGAAGATAGAAGAGAAGGCGGAAGATAGAAGAGAAGGCGGAAGATAGAAGAAAGAAGAGAAGATAGAAGATAGAAGAGAAGACAGAAGATAGAAGAGAAGACAGAAGATAGAAGAGAAGGCAGAAGATAGAAGAGAAGGAAGAAGATAGAAGAGAAGGCAGAAGATAGAAGAAAGAAGAGAAGACAGAAGATAGAAGAATGAAGAGAAGATAGAAGAGAAAGCAGAAGATAGAAGAGAAGACAGAAGATAGAAGAGAAGACAGAAGATAGAAGATAGAAGAGAAGACAGAAGATAGAAGAGAAGACAGAAAACAAAAGAAAGAAGAGAAGACAGAAGATAGAAGAGAAGGCAGAAGATAGAAGAAAGAAGGGAAGACAGAAGAAAGAAGAGAAGACAGAAGATAGAAGAGAAGGCAGAAGATAGAAGAAAGAAGAGAAGACAGAAGAAAGAAGAGAAGACAGAAGATAGAAGAAAGAAGAGAAGACAGAAGATAGAAGAGAAAGCAGAAGATAGAAGAGAAGACAGAAGATAGAAGAGAAGACAGAAGATAGAAGAGAAGACAGAAGATAGAAGAAAGAAGAGAAGACAGAAGATAGAAGAGAAGACAGAAGATAGAAGAGAAGACAGAAGATAGAAGAGAAGATAGAAGATAGAAGAGAAGACAAAATGTAGAAGAGAAGATAGAAGAAAGAAGAGAAGATAGAAGATAGAAGAGAAGACAGAAGATAGAAGAGAAGACAGAAGATAGAAGAGAAGGCAGAAGATAGAAGAGAAGACAGAAGATAGAAGAGAAGACAGAAAACAAAAGAAAGAAGAGAAGACAGAAGATAGAAGAGAAGGCAGAATATAGAAGAAAAGAGAAGACAGAAGATAGAAGAAAAGGCAGAAGATAGAAGAAAGAAGAGAAGACAGAAGATAGAAGAGAAGACAGAAGATAGAAGATAGAAGAGAAGACAAAATGTAGAAGAGAAGGAAGAAGATAGAAGAGAAGGCAGAAGATAGAAGATAAGACAGAAGAAAGAAGAGAAGACAGAAGATAGAAGAGAAAGCAGAAGATAGAAGAGAAGACAGAAGATAGAAGAGAAGATAGAAGATAGAAGATAGAAGAGAAGACAAAATGTAGAAGAGAAGGAAGAAGATAGAAGAGAAGACAGAAGATAGAAGAAAAGGCAGAAGATAGAAGAGAAGGCAGAAGATAGAAGAGAAGACAGAAGATAGAAGATAGAAGAGAAGACAAAATGTAAAAGAGAAGGAAGAAGATAGAAGAGAAGACAGAAGATAGAAGAAAAGGCAGAAGATAGAAGAAAGAAGAGAAGATAGAAGATAGAAGAGAAGACAGAAGATAGAAGAGAAGACAGAAGATAGAAGAGAAGGCAGAGGATAGAAGAGAAGACAGAAGATAGAAGAGAAGACAGAAGATAGAAGAAAGAAGAGAAGACAGAAGATAGAAGAAAGAAGAGAAGATAGAAGAGAAAGCAGAAGATAGAAGAAAGAAGAGAAGATAGAAGAGAAGACAGAAGATAGAAGAGAAGGACAGAAGATAGAAGAGAAGACAGAAAACAAAAGAAAGAAGAGAAGACAGAAGATAGAAGAGAAGGCAGAATATAGAAGAAAAGAGAAGACAGAAGATAGAAGAGAAGGCAGAAGATAGAAGAAAGAAGAGAAGACAGAAGATAGAAGAGAAGGCAGAAGATAGAAGAAAAGAGAAGATAGAAGAAAGAAGAGAAGACAGAAGATAGAAGAGAAAGCAGAAGATAGAAGAGAAGACAGAAGATAGAAGAAAGAAGGGAAGACAGAAGAAAGAAGAGAAGACAGAAGATAGAAGAAAGAAGAGAAGACAGAAGATAGAAGAGAAAGCAGAAGATAGAAGAGAAGACAGAAGATAGAAGAGAAGGCAGAAGATAGAAGAGAAGACAGAAGATAGAAGAGAAAGCAGAAGATAGAAGAGAAGACAGAAGATAGAAGAGAAGGCAGAAGATAGAAGAGAAGACAGAAGATAGAAGAGAAGGCAGAAGATAGAAGAGAAGACAGAAGATAGAAGAGAAGGCAGAGGATAGAAGAGAAGACAGAAGATAGAAGAGAAGACAGAAGATAGAAGAGAAGGCAGAAGATAGAAGAGAAGATAGAAGAGAAGATAGAAGATAGAAGAGAAGACAGAAGATAGAAGAGAAGACAGAAGAAAGAAGAGAAGGCAGAAAATAGAAGAGAAGACAGAAGATAGAAGAGAAGGCAGAAGATAGAAGAGAAGGCAGAAGATAGAAGAGAAGACAGAAGAAATAAGAGAAGACAGAAGATAGAAGAGAAGACAGAAGGACAGTGGATGACAGGTAAGTGTAACAGGGATCAGTTAATGATCGGTGCTTGGCAGTATGTCAGGCACTGACAGTTAATTTTTTTTACTGTTAAGTTCCCAATATCGCTGCTCTTAGTGGCGTTTTGGGAACTTAACTCACAAAATGGATGTTTAGCCACAAGACCGTTTCTGTGGCTTAAGGTCCTTTTGATTTTAGCGGGTAGGGCCTCTGAATACCGCGTTAGACATGTTAATTTTTCAGCTGGTATTCGCTTTGACCCACCTGGCTATAATAACGCTTGCCTTTAAATGTACTCCCTAATCCTTCGGTCCAAAGTCCTAGTACATTACGATGCACAGAAACCAGTCACCCTAGCCTGTGATGCCTCACCATACAGCTTAGGAGTAATATTGTGCCACATCATGCCAGATGGCTCTGAGCAACCAATTATGTTTGTTTCAAGATCCCGGACCCCCGCAGAGAAGAATTACTCACAAATTGAGAAGGAAGCCTTAGTGATTATCTGGACCCTGCTGAAGTTCACACTATACCTCTATGGGCACCAGTTTACATTGATCATGGACCACAAACCATTGCTAAAGATTTTTCTTCAGGGAAAGGGATCTCTGCCACAACAGCAGCTAGATTGCAATGGTATGCCCTATATCTAGGGGCCTTTGATTACTGCATATTGTACCATCCACATGAGCAACACTCAGATGCAGACACATTCTCACGCCTTCCCCTAACACCACAACTAGTCCCAGCACCACAAATGCCAGGACCTCCAAAATGCATCAAGTTTGTTTCACTAACACCGACACCTCAGACCAGATGGCAGCGGTCCCAGCCCAGATAGAAGATAGAAGAGAAGACAAAATGTAGAAGAGAAGATAGAAGAAAGAAGATAGAAGAGAAGACAAAATGTAGAAGAGAAGGAAGAAGATAGAAGAGAAGACAGAAGATAGAAGAAAAGGCAGAAGATAGAAGAGAAGGCAGAAGATAGAAGAGAAGACAGAAGATAGAAGATAGAAGAGAAGACAAAATGTAAAAGAGAAGGAAGAAGATAGAAGAGAAGACAGAAGATAGAAGAGAAGACAGAAGATAGAAGAGAAGGCAGAAGATAGAAGAGAAGGAAGAAGATAGAAGAGAAGGCAGAAGATAGAAGAAAGAAGAGAAGACAGAAGATAGAAGAATGAAGAGAAGATAGAAGAGAAAGCAGAAGATAGAAGAGAAGACAGAAGATAGAAGAGAAGACAGAAGATAGAAGATAGAAGAGAAGACAGAAGATAGAAGAGAAGACAGAAAACAAAAGAAAGAAGAGAAGACAGAAGATAGAAGAGAAGGCAGAAGATAGAAGAAAGAAGGGAAGACAGAAGAAAGAAGAGAAGACAGAAGATAGAAGAGAAGGCAGAAGATAGAAGAAAGAAGAGAAGACAGAAGAAAGAAGAGAAGACAGAAGATAGAAGAAAGAAGAGAAGACAGAAGATAGAAGAGAAAGCAGAAGATAGAAGAGAAGACAGAAGATAGAAGAGAAGACAGAAGATAGAAGAGAAGACAGAAGATAGAAGAAAGAAGAGAAGACAGAAGATAGAAGAGAAGACAGAAGATAGAAGAGAAGACAGAAGATAGAAGAGAAGATAGAAGATAGAAGAGAAGACAAAATGTAGAAGAGAAGATAGAAGAAAGAAGAGAAGATAGAAGATAGAAGAGAAGACAGAAGATAGAAGAGAAGACAGAAGATAGAAGAGAAGGCAGAAGATAGAAGAGAAGACAGAAGATAGAAGAGAAGACAGAAAACAAAAGAAAGAAGAGAAGACAGAAGATAGAAGAGAAGGCAGAATATAGAAGAAAAGAGAAGACAGAAGATAGAAGAAAAGGCAGAAGATAGAAGAAAGAAGAGAAGACAGAAGATAGAAGAGAAGACAGAAGATAGAAGATAGAAGAGAAGACAAAATGTAGAAGAGAAGGAAGAAGATAGAAGAGAAGGCAGAAGATAGAAGATAAGACAGAAGAAAGAAGAGAAGACAGAAGATAGAAGAGAAAGCAGAAGATAGAAGAGAAGACAGAAGATAGAAGAGAAGATA
The DNA here is from genome assembly GCA_037306005.1 of Rhinophrynus dorsalis. Taxonomy (NCBI): domain Eukaryota; kingdom Metazoa; phylum Chordata; class Amphibia; order Anura; family Rhinophrynidae; genus Rhinophrynus; species Rhinophrynus dorsalis. The sequence continues at coordinate 403,596,645 of CM074724.1, read as the reverse complement.
GAAGATAGAAGATAGAAGAGAAGACAAAATGTAGAAGAGAAGGAAGAAGATAGAAGAGAAGACAGAAGATAGAAGAAAAGGCAGAAGATAGAAGAGAAGGCAGAAGATAGAAGAGAAGACAGAAGATAGAAGATAGAAGAGAAGACAAAATGTAAAAGAGAAGGAAGAAGATAGAAGAGAAGACAGAAGATAGAAGAAAAGGCAGAAGATAGAAGAAAGAAGAGAAGATAGAAGATAGAAGAGAAGACAGAAGATAGAAGAGAAGACAGAAGATAGAAGAGAAGGCAGAGGATAGAAGAGAAGACAGAAGATAGAAGAGAAGACAGAAGATAGAAGAAAGAAGAGAAGACAGAAGATAGAAGAAAGAAGAGAAGATAGAAGAGAAAGCAGAAGATAGAAGAAAGAAGAGAAGATAGAAGAGAAGACAGAAGATAGAAGAGAAGGACAGAAGATAGAAGAGAAGACAGAAGATAGAAGAGAAGGCAGAATATAGAAGAAAAGAGAAGACAGAAGATAGAAGAGAAGGCAGAAGATAGAAGAAAGAAGAGAAGACAGAAGATAGAAGAGAAGGCAGAAGATAGAAGAAAAGAGAAGATAGAAGAAAGAAGAGAAGACAGAAGATAGAAGAGAAAGCAGAAGATAGAAGAGAAGACAGAAGATAGAAGAAAGAAGGGAAGACAGAAGAAAAGAAGAGAAGACAGAAGATAGAAGAAAGAAGAGAAGACAGAAGATAGAAGAGAAAGCAGAAGATAGAAGAGAAGACAGAAGATAGAAGAGAAGGCAGAAGATAGAAGAGAAGACAGAAGATAGAAGAGAAAGCAGAAGATAGAAGAGAAGACAGAAGATAGAAGAGAAGGCAGAAGATAGAAGAGAAGACAGAAGATAGAAGAGAAGGCAGAAGATAGAAGAGAAGACAGAAGATAGAAGAGAAGGCAGAGGATAGAAGAGAAGACAGAAGATAGAAGAGAAGACAGAAGATAGAAGAGAAGGCAGAAGATAGAAGAGAAGATAGAAGAGAAGATAGAAGATAGAAGAGAAGACAGAAGATAGAAGAGAAGACAGAAGAAAGAAGAGAAGGCAGAAAATAGAAGAGAAGACAGAAGATAGAAGAGAAGGCAGAAGATAGAAGAGAAGGCAGAAGATAGAAGAGAAGACAGAAGAAATAAGAGAAGACAGAAGATAGAAGAGAAGACAGAAGGACAGTGGATGACAGGTAAGTGTAACAGGGATCAGTTAATGATCGGTGCTTGGCAGTATGTCAGGCACTGACAGTTAATTTTTTTTACTGTTAAGTTCCCAATATCGCTGCTCTTAGTGGCGTTTTGGGATCTTAACTCACAAAATGGATGTTTAGCCACAAGACCGTTTCTGTGGCTTAAGGTCCTTTTGATTTTAGCGGGTAGGGCCTCTGAATACCGCGTTAGACATGTTAATTTTTCAGCTGGTATTCGCTTTGACCCACCTGGCTATAATAACGCTTGCCTTTAAATGTACTCCCTAATCCTTCGGTCCAAAGTCCTAGTACATTACGATGCACAGAAACCAGTCACCCTAGCCTGTGATGCCTCACCATACAGCTTAGGAGTAATATTGTGCCACATCATGCCAGATGGCTCTGAGCAACCAATTATGTTTGTTTCAAGATCCCGGACCCCCGCAGAGAAGAATTACTCACAAATTGAGAAGGAAGCCTTAGTGATTATCTGGACCCTGCTGAAGTTCACACTATACCTCTATGGGCACCAGTTTACATTGATCATGGACCACAAACCATTGCTAAAGATTTTTCTTCAGGGAAAGGGATCTCTGCCACAACAGCAGCTAGATTGCAATGGTATGCCCTATATCTAGGGGCCTTTGATTACTGCATATTGTACCATCCACATGAGCAACACTCAGATGCAGACACATTCTCACGCCTTCCCCTAACACCACAACTAGTCCCAGCACCACAAATGCCAGGACCTCCAAAATGCATCAAGTTTGTTTCACTAACACCGACACCTCAGACCAGATGGCAGCGGTCCCAGCACAGGATCCAACCCTATCACAAATTGTACGTTATGTCCAAGAAGGCTGGCCTGAACCACTACCCTCTGCATTTCAGCCATCCGCAAGATGGAAGCTGGAATTAACATCCCAGTATGGATGCCTTCTCTGGGACTCACGCCTGGTAGTCCCAACCCTGCAAACAACCACCCTGGACATACTACAGGAAAGGGCATCAAGGGGTGGTTCGAATGAAGAAACAAGCACTCACAACAGTCTGGTTGCTGTGTTTATATGCAGATGTAGTCACATAGGTGAGCCAATGTCCAGGCTGCGCACAAAACCAAAGGGACCTCTCGCCGGCACCAATCCAGATGTGAAATTGGCCATTCATGGCATGGGAAAAAATACACATAGGCTTTGCAGGCCCAATTAGAGGAGCAACCTATTTAGTCATATTGGAGGACACTCCAAATGTCTGGAAGTATGTCCCATGGCAACAACCACAAGATCAGCAACCATTACAATACTTTTGGTTTTCCAAAACACGTGGTCACAGACAATGGCCCACAGTTCACAGCATAACAGTTTCAGACTTACCTGGCCGCTATTGGAGCCAAACATACATGGACTGCTTCATACCACCCGTCCACTAATGGACCAGCAGAACATTTTATGCAGACATTCAAAGCAGCACTGACAGCCTCCACAGAGGAATTACTTATGAACATTTTTGATGGCCCCAGACCTACTCACGTTTGGCCGGCAGATTAGAACACCCTGAAGCCGGATGTAGCAGCAATAGTACAGTGCAGACAAAACTGTCCAGGAACAGATGCCCCACTTCACCAATACCCCACAAGAACAAAGGTACGGGACCTCTGTTATACGGGAACCAATAAATGGATCCCAGGAGTAGTGATCAGAGTCCTAACCTCCCGGTCATACCTCATTCACACTGAGACAGGAGAAGACTGGAGGCGTCATGTAGACCAAATCCGTCCAACAAGTCAACCCCGGAGTGTCACGCAACCACCACCGCTCAAACCAGACAAAGCAGAAGACCATTTTGTTTTCACACCCTGAGCAGCAGGGAGACAGAACCCCCTGGGCCAGGATTGCCTGAGGGCATAAGACCAGCCAGTGGTGGAAACTCCAACTACTGCACCTTCCCCAACCCCCAACTCAGTGGGAATGCCCAGGGACCTTAAGAAGCTGGAGAAAATCCTGAAGGGCGAGCCAGATATCTCTCTTTCTCTCTTCCTCTCTCTCTCTCTCTGGTGTTTGTGTGTCTGTGCTCTCTCATATGGGTCCCCTGAGTCTGAGGAGGAGGCGAAGTGACTAGAAGTACTCAACCAATGCTGTCCAGCCCTCCTAAATCACTCCGAGATCTTGGGGAATTTAATGGGAAGAGAGGGAGAAAAGGAAATGGGAAGGAAGGGAGAATAGGGAATGGGAAGGGAGAAAAGGAAATTGGAAGGGAGGAAGAAAAGGGTAATACTAATAGAGTAGGACAGGTCAACTGCCCCTGCTGCCACCATTGCTGTACCTGCTGCCAGTGCTGTACCTGCTGCCAGATGTGCTGCCCCCTTTGCCACCATTTCTGTACCTGCTGCCAGATTTGCTGAACCTGATACCACCAATAGTTTGCCTGCTGTAAGTGTTTCTTGTAATACTCAGGAGGGAAGGAGAAAATGATGCCAAGTGGGACCAAGGGACCCTAAATCACACTTGCCATTCCTAAGCAGTCCCACCAGTGCTAGTACTACTACTACTAAGGTCCAGCAGCTTGTTAGTGTTAGGAGTGAAGGAGAGGGGTAATCATATTACTAGTGACTGCGAGACTGAAGAGGAAGACTCTGCGGCTGAACTTGATGTGGTTGGTGTTAGTAGTAGTAGCAGTAATGGTGACGCAGCCGGGAGTGGTAGGGGAAACATTTGAGAGCGTCCAGACTAGCGGTCAAGGGAGCCCCACACCATTCCTCTGACCCTGGGAGTCACCTTCCCTTCACTAAAGTGTCCAAGTGGAACAGTATCCTGAAGACTAAGAGGCCATGTTGGGGGAGAGCAGGCGCACAATTAATACCAACACCAGCAGGAGCGCAGATCAGCTGCCTGTACCTGCTGCTACTGCTGCCAGTTTGCCTTCTTCACGTCACCAAGAAATGGCAAGTGTGACAGCTTTTGGAACTTGCTGCGTTTGCAACTAGCTCTAATTCCTTATGATGCTGAGATGAAAGGGCAGCAGGGTGCTGAGGAGCAGGTTAGAGTGTCACAGACCACCGTAGACACAGTGGGAATGGGGTCAACAAGTGATGCAGGACTACGACAGGTTCTACTTGCCAGCAGTAGCAATACTCCTGATCCTAGTTGCAGTGCTAATCTGAGGCAGTAGCAGCAACATTATCCGCTGCCACAGAAAGTGACGGGAATGTGGAGGAGAAGAAGAAAGAGGCCATTCTTCTCCACCTTGTCCCTCCCTGAAGTCATGGTTGTGGGACTATTTTTCTGTTGGGGCAGGCACAGTGCAGTCATCACCAACGTCACTGTGCACAATTTGTGACAAGTCAGTGAGAAGGGGAAAGGAGAGAACACACCTTGGCACAAGAGCTCTTATAACACACATGAAACACAGACACAATGAAATTTACTCCAAACATGTTAAAGCCAAACACCCATTACAGAAATCTAGCACCTCTGTTGCTGTACCCCCCTGACTCAACAGAAAAGCAACAAGAGGCAAGGTGGAGATCAAAGAGGAGAAAGAATAGAGGAAACCCAGACAGACCTTCTCGGGTATCTACATCTTCTGCCAATCCACCTCATTCATCGTTACCTCCGCCACCAAATGATAGCCACTCCTGTTGATGTTATGATGTGGAAGTTCATCTCTACCCATTGCACACTGTGTAGTGCACTGACCTCACATGGCAGTGTGGTGGAGGAGAATCGATACCAGGTATCAAGTGGCATCTGAGGAGATTCCATCCCGCAGAATATGATAGGATTCTGGCAGGGAGGGTTCATCATTACTATTAAACTGTCAGCGAGTTGTCATGTGTCCTTAGCGGGTCTTGACAAGGGTACAATGACAGTGGAAGTACTTGGTTTTGGGTGTCATGGTTTTTGGATACAGTTGTGCTCCCAGATGTTATTTACCACACACACACACACACACACACACACACACACACACACACACACACACACACACACACACACACACACACACACACACACACACTGTGCACATTGCAGTTACTGAGGAAACCCACTGATCCTGCTCTCAAGGGAAAAAATATATTCTAATAACAAAACACACCATGATGATTTTGGAGGAGGGGCAGGTGGAGAAGATTTAATGGCCAACTTCTTCTTTTCTCCACATATCTGGGGGCTACTTATTCTGCTGTTACTCTCTCAGGTGCATCACTGGAGCTAGTCGTAGCAAGTGGAACCTTCAGCATCCATCTTCCATGTTACTGCTGTTGTTGATCCCATTCTCTTTCAGCTGACAAATCATCCTGCTGCTTAAAGGGATAGTAATACTTAAAATGTAAAAAAAAATATGTTGTAGGGTTTATCCCCCTGAGTAAAAGAAGGGTACTCCCACTGCTGAAAGGCATTTCATTCAAAAGTTATTAATTTTCAAAGTTAAATTTTTTAGGTGCAATATCACAGTGGCCTGAAATTGTATAGTGGCACTGTTGCTACACCATCCTATGGAGATTTATGGTCCAGGACCAGAGCTGTCCATAGGATTGTGTAGCAACAGCGCCACTGTACAATTTCAGGCCACTGTGATATTGCACCTAAAAAATTCAACTTGAAAATTAATAACTTTTGAATGAAACACCTTTCAGCAGTGGAGTGCCCTTGTTTTACTCAGGGGGATAAACCCTACAACATATTTTTTTTTACATTTTAAGTATTACTATCCCTTTAAACAACTCAGCGGCAGCAGTACGAACAGCAGCTGCAAATTCCACAATTATGGACTCAGGAGGACATTTGACATTGGCCAGTGGGTACTGGTCCATGGGACCTGCTGGCATTAGGACAGTAGGGCATTTTTCTTTTTTTCTCATGGCGTGTGCTTTGAAAAAAAAAAATAATAATAATAAAATAAAATAAATAATAAAAAAACATAGTCCTAATAGTTTCTAACAAGCCTAAGTCCTACAAATCAATGTTTCCTTAGAGCTTGGGCCTCTAATAAGTCTAAGTCCTACAAATCAATGTTCTTCAGGGCTTGGGCCTCTAATAAGTCTAAGTCCCACAAAGGCCTCTAACAACAAATCAGACAAATCATCCTCTACAAAATACTCTTTCAAGTCAAGTATCAGTCCACCCCAGTGGCAGCTTATATCAGGGGGTTCCTGTCTCTGTCACTTTACATACAAATGTCTTATTTTATTTTATTAATTTATTTTTTATTAACTGCCCCCAATATCGGTCAAGAAACCCCCCAAAACAAATTCCCTGTTTCAACTGGTTCATTCATTCACCAACACAGGTACCCTCCTCAGACCCCTTTATACCATGTCTTATGGGGTTTATTATTTGTATTTAGGATTAATTTTATATTATCTACCTCCCCCCCAATCCCAGTAAACAAACACCACAAAAAACCATCCCCTGTTCAGCTGATTCTTTCCCCGCACCCCACCAACACAGGCACCTCATGCCCCTTCTATACTATGCCTTTGGGAAATAAAATAATATTAGTTTTATGTTATGTGTGACTTCAAAGTTCCCATTGACTTCAAAGGAATGAGCTAAATGAAAAAAAGTGGGTAAAAAAGCAGAAAATCTGCATTTTTCACAGGATTTCAGTTTGAGGCAGAAATTTTCGCCCATCCCTATTTATGATGATTCTTATTATAGAAACATTTCAGATTATGAAAGAAAAAATATGGCTGCAGAACCACTACTGACCAGCAGATGACAACATTACATTGATTTATTTAGTACAGTTTTGCCACCAGATGGCAGCAAATGGCTCAGCATCTTTCCTCTGATCTTTGTAATTCTGTATATTGTTGCAGTAAGTGGGGCTGACATCTGATAGAGGACAGTTAATATTTGAAAATTTTATTTTATTTACTTGAGCTTTAAACCCATTGAGTACTAGAGAAGTCTCCAAAGCATTGCTTAACTTTTACTCCCTTCAAATATTGTTTTAAATCACTAGGGATGTTTATCCCCCCCACCCATGTCGCAATTGGTCTGCTGGAGAATTGCTCCAGTTTTCTCAATGCACCAGACCCACTGACTGTAGATTGTAACCACCGACTGCTGATCCCGTAGATCTGCTGCCTTGCTGGGCTGGAAACCATCAATGTGTTCTTTATCAGACATATACAGTGACTGGATGTATCTCTAGGTGGGATATCATATAGTTACTTATAAGGGAAATACACTGATTAGATGTGTGTCTATGTGGGATATCATATAGTTAGTTATAGGGGAAATACACTGATTGGATTTATCTCTATGTGGGATATTATATAGATCCGTGTCCTGGGATAACAGGAGACATGTTCCAGGCACTGGAGGGGTATAACACCATGTTCTAGTGATCCGTGTCCTGGGGATAACAGGAGACATGTTCCAGGCACTGGAGGGGTATAACACCATGTTCTAGTGATCTGTGTCCTGGGGATAACAGGAAACATGTTCCAGGCACTGGAGGGGTATAACACCATGTTCTAGTGATCCGTGTCCTGGGGATAACAGGAGACATGTTTCAGGCACAGGAGGGGTATAACACCATGTTCTAGTGATCAGTGTCCTGGGGATAACAGGAGACATGTTCCAGGCACTAGAGGGGGTATAACACCATGTTCTAGTGATCTGTGTCCTGGGGATAACAGGAAACATGTTCCAGACACTGGAGGAGTATAACACCATGTTCTAGTGATCCGTGTCCTGGGGATAACAGGAGACATGTTCCAGACACCGGAGGGTATAACACCGTGTTCTAGTGATCCGTGTCCTGGGGATAACAGGAGACATGTTCAGGCACTGGAGGGGTATAACACCATGTTCTAGTGATCTGTGTCCTGGGGATAACAGGAGACATGTTCCAGACACTGAAGGGGTATAACACCACGTTCTAGTGATCCGTGTCCTGGGGATAACTGGAGACATGTTCCAGGCGCTGGAGGGGTATAACACCATGTTCTAGTGATCAGTGTCCTGGGGATAACAGGAGACATGTTCCAGACACTGGAGGGGTATAACACAGTGTTTTAGTGATCTGTGTCCTGGGGATAACAGGAGTCATGTTCTAGACACTGGAGGGGTGTAACACCATGTTCTAGTGATCCGTGTCCTGGGGATAACAGGAGACATGTTCCAGACACTGGAGGGGTGTAACACCATGTTCTAGTGATCTGTGTCCTGGGGATAACAGGAGACATGTTCTAGACACTGGAGGGATATAACACCATGTTCTAGTGATCCGTGTCCTGGGGATAACAGGAGACATGTTCTAGACACTGGTGGGGTATAACACCATGTTCTAGTGATCTGTGTCCTGGGGATAACAGGAGACATGTTCCAGACACTGGAGGGGTATAACACCACGTTCTAGTGATCCGTGTCATGGGGATAACAGGAGACATGTTCCAGACACTGGAGGGGTATAACACCATGTTCTAGTGATCAGTGTCCTGGGGATAACAGGAGACATGTTCCAGATACTGGAGGGGTAGAACACCATGTTCTAGGGATCCGTGTCCTGGGGATAACAGGAGACATGTTCCAGACACTGGAGGGGTATAACACCACGTTCTAGTGATCCGTGTCATGGGGATAACAGGAGACATGTTCCAGACACTGGAGGGGTATAACACCATGTTCTAGTGATCAGTGTCCTGGGGATAACAGGAGACATGTTCCAGACACTGGAGGGGTAGAACACCATGTTCTAGGGATCCGTGTCCTGGGGATAACAGGAGACATGTTCCAGACACTGGAGGGGTATAACACCACGTTCTAGTGATCTGTGTCCTGGGGATAACAGGAGACATGTTCCAGACACTGGAGGGGTAGAACACCACGTTCTAGTGATCCGTGCCCTGGGGATAACAGGAGACATGTTCCATAACCGGAGGGATATAACACCATGTTCTAGGGATCCGTGTCCTGGGGATAACAGGAGACATGTTCCAGACACTGGAGGGGTATAACACCACGTTCTAGTGATCCGTGTCCTGGGGATAACAGGAGACATGTTCCAGACACTGGAGGGGTATAACACCATGTTCTAGTGATCCGTGCCCTGGGGATAACAGGAGACATATTCCATAACCGGAGGGGTATAACACCATGTTCTAGTGATCTGTGTCCTGTGGATAACAGGAGACATGTCCCAGACACTGGAGGGGTATAACACCATGTTCTAGTGATCCGTGTCCTGGGGATAACAGGAGACATGTTCCAGACACTGGAGGGGTATAACACCATGTTCTAGTGATCTGTGTCCTGGGGATAACAGGAGACATGTTCTAGACACCAGAGGGGTATAACACCATGTTCTAGTGGTCTGTGTCCGGGGGATAACAGAAGACATGTTCCAGACACTGGAGGGGTATAACACCATGTTCTAGTGATCCGTGTCCTGGGGATAACAGGAGACATGTTCCAGACACTGGAGGGGTATAACACAGTGTTTTAGTGATCTGTGTCCTGGGGATAACAGGAGAAATGTTCCAGTCACAGGAGGGGTATAACACCATGTTCTAGTGATCTGTGTCCTGGGGATAACAGGAGACATGTTCCAGACACTGGAGGGGTATAACACCATGTTCTAGTGATCTGTGTCCTGGGGATAACAGGAGACATGTTCCAGACACTGGAGGGGTATAACACCATGTTCTAGTGATCTGTGTCCTGGGGATAACAGGAGACATGTTCTAGACACCGGAGGGGTATAACACCATGTTCTAGTGATCCGTGTCCTGGGGATAACAGGAGACATGTTCCATAACCGGAGGGGTATAACACAGTGTTCTAGTGATCCGTGTCCTGGGGATAACGGAGACATGTTCCAGACACCGGAGGGGTAAATCCAGACAGAGTAATGTCACATTCACACAACAGCAGATTAATCGATCAGGGCTCAGAGATAATGAAGTAGAACCAGAGATAAATTTCAGCCAGTCAGTGACCCAGTTGGCCAGCACCTTATTGATAACACTTCACATTGTTTTGTACTTTGTTCAGCAAGAAAAAGGTGACCTGGGACCTTTATTTTTATATAATCACCCTGCATAGGTTTTTGCAATCAACATTCTATGGAAATTGTATCAGATGTGTCCATTTCCAAGGAGATCTGAACGTGAGCAGATCAGGAGTAATAACGGGGGCTTGTGCTGCTGTCATTAGCATGTTTTATAACTTACTTTTATACACCGAATTCCAGTGTTCCCACACAGGGTCCAATGTTCCCACACAGGGTCCAATGTTCCTACACAGATTACAATGTTCCCACACAGGGTCCAATGTTACCACACAGGGTCCAATGTTCCCACACAGGGTCCAATGTTCCCACACAGGGTCCAATGTTCCTACACAGATTACAATGTTCCCACACAGGGTCCAATGTTCCCACACAGGGTCCAATGTTCCCACACAGGGTCCAATGTTCCCACACAGGGTCCAGTGTTCCTGTGAAGAACATATCTGATGTTCTAGTGATGATCTCAAGACGCACACAAGCAAGTGACATTGTACATACTCAGGGACACAGCAGGAAGAAATCAGAGGAAGGGGTCTTCTCATGTGAAGTCCTGGGGAATGGCAGGGGACCTGTTTTGCTCCTTTTTTTGCCAGAGTGGTAAATTCCACACATCCCTGGCCCTGAACCTTTTCTTATGAGTAATTAGATTGTTAGCTCTTTGGTCTGGCTCCATTCCAACCTTTCTTCTCCTTCCTTATGCACTTATCGCTCCTGTTGGTTCTAATCTCTTATGCCTTCATGTATTATTCTGAGTATCATCTGAAAGAGAGTGGTACATGTAGGGTTCTGGATATTTAATGACACATACATTAATTAGTGTGTCAGTAGTGCCTTACTGGATTTGAAGTCAGGATGCTCTTAGAGAGACTGATGGACATTACTAATTTATTGTCCTCTATCAGCATGTCCATCTACACTCTGCCCACCTCCCCACTTTATTATAAGACTCATCAGCTCCACTGTCTGTTTGGGATACATTAAATTATTATGTCATGTGGGGTGCTAGAGGCATTTCATTTTATGTAAAAAAGAAATGTCAAAGGGTAACAAGCATAAAAATGAAAGTTTATATGTAAAAGCTTGTCCTTATAGTAGATAATCACTGCTGTCAGTATCACCAGGATATAAAGATACAACTCTCAGCATATGTCCTCTGACAGTATCAGTATTATATAAAGACACAGGCCTAAGTGTCTGACCTCTGTCAGCATCAGCATTATATAAAGATACAGCCCTCAGTGTCCCACCTCTATCAATATCAGGCTTATATAAAGATACAGCCCTCAGTGTCCCACCTCTATCAGTATCAGCATTATATAAAGATGCAGCCCTCAGTGTCCCACCTCTATCAGTATCAGCATTATATAAAGATGCAGCCCTCAGTGTCCCACCTCTATCAGTATCAGCGTTATATAAAGATACAGCGCTCAGTGTCCGGCCACTGTCAGTATCAGCATTATATAAAGATACAGCCCTCAGTGTCCCACCTCTGTCAGTATCAGCATTATATAAAGATACAGACCTCAGTGTCCCACCTCTATCGGTATCAGCATTATATAAAGATGCAGACCTCAGTGTCCCACCTCTATCAGTATCAGCATTATATAAAGATACAGACCTCAGTGTCCCACCTCTATCGGTATCAGCATTATATAAAGATACAGCCCTCAGTGTCCCAACTCTGTCAGCATCAGCATTATATAAAGATACAGCCCTCAGTGTCCGACCTCTGTCAGTATCAGCATTATATAAAGATGCAGACCTCAGTGTCCCACCTCTATCAGTATCAGCATTATATAAAGATGCAGACCTCAGTGTCCCACCTCTATCAGTATCAGCATTATATAAAGATACAGCGCTCAGTGTCCGGCCACTGTCAGTATCAGCATTATATAAAGATACATCCCTCAGTGTCCCACCTCTGTCAGTATCAGCATTGTATAAAGATACAGCCCTCAGTGTCCCACCTCTATCAGTATCAACATTGTATAAAGATACAGCCCTCAGTGTCTGACCTCTGTCAGTATCAGCATTGTATAAAGATACAGCCCTCAGTGTCCCACCTCTATCAGTATCAGTATTGTATAAAGATACAGCCCTCAGTGTCCCACCTCTATCAGTATCAGCATTATATAAAGATACATCCCTCAGTGTCCCACCTCTATCAGTATCAGCATTGTATAAAGATACATCCCTCAGTGTCCCACCTCTATCAGTATCAGCATTATATAAAGATACAGCCCTCAGTGTCTGACCTCTGTCAGTATCAGCATTATATAAAGATACATCCCTCAGTGTCCCACCTCTATCAGTATCAGCATTATATAAAGATACAGCCCTCAGTGTCCCACCTCTATCAGTATCAGCATTATATAAAGATACAGCCCTCAGTGTCTGACCTCTGTCAGTATCAGCATTATATAAAGATACAGCCCTCAGTGTCCCACCTCTGTCAGTATCAGCATTGTATAAAGATACAGCCCTCAGTGTCCCACCTCTATCAGTATCAACATTGTATAAAGATACAGCCCTCAGTGTCTGACCTCTGTCAGTATCAGCATTGTATAAAGATACAGCCCTCAGTGTCCCACCTCTGTCAGTATCAGCATTGTATAAAGATACAGCCCTCAGTGTCCCACCTCTATCAGTATCAGCATTATATAAAGATACATCCCTCAGTGTCCCACCTCTATCAGTATCAGCATTGTATAAAGATACATCCCTCAGTGTCCCACCTCTATCAGTATCAGCATTGTATAAAGATACAGCCCTCAGTGTCCCACCTCTATCAGTATCAGCATTATATAAAGATACAGCCCTCAGTGTCTGACCTCTGTCAGTATCAGCATTATATAAAGATACAGCCCTCAGTGTCCCACCTCTATCAGTATCAGCATTATATAAAGATACATCCCTCAGTGTCCCACCTCTATCAGTATCAGCATTGTATAAAGATACATCCCTCAGTGTCCCACCTCTATCAGTATCAGCATTGTATAAAGATACAGCCCTTAGTGTCCAACCTCTGTCAGTATCAGCATTGTATAAAGATACAGCCCTCAGTGTCCCACCTCTATCAGTATCAGCATTGTATAAAGATACATCCCTCAGTGTCCCACCTCTATCAGTATCAGCATTGTATAAAGATACAGCCCTCAGTGTCCCACCTCTATCAGTATCAGCATTATATAAATATACAGCACTCAGTGTTTGACATCTGTCAGTATCAGCATTATATAAAGATACAGCCCTCAGTGTCTGACATCTGTCAGTATCAGAATTATATAAAGATATAGCCCTCAGTGTCTGACATCTGTCAGTACCAGAATTATATAAAGATACAGCCCTCAGTGTCCCACCTCTATCAGTATCAGCATTATATAAAGATACAGCCCTCAGTGTCCCACCTCTATCAGTATCAGCATTATATAAAGATACATCCCTCAGTGTCCCACCTCTATCGGTATCAGCATTATATAAAGATACATCCCTCAGTGTCCCACCTCTATCAGTATCAGCATTGTATAAAGATACATCCCTCAGTGTCCCACCTCTATCAGTATCAGCATTGTATAAAGATACAGCCCTCAGTGTCCCACCTCTATCAGTATCAGCATTGTATAAAGATACATCCCTCAGTGTCCCACCTCTATCAGTATCAGCATTGTATAAAGATACAGCCCTCAGTGTCCCACCTCTATCAGTATCAGCATTATATAAATATACAGCACTCAGTGTTTGACATCTGTCAGTATCAGCATTATATAAAGATACAGCCCTCAGTGTCTGACATCTGTCAGTATCAGAATTATATAAAGATATAGCCCTCAGTGTCTGACATCTGTCAGTACCAGAATTATATAAAGATACAGCCCTCAGTGTCCGGCCTCTGTCAGTATCAGAATTATATAAAGATACAGCCCTCAGTGTCCCACCTCTATCAATATCAGGATTATATAAAGATACAGCCCTCAGTGTCCGACCTCTATCAGTATCAGCATTATATACAGATACATCCCTTAGTGTCCCACCTCTGTCAGCATCAGCATTATATAAAGATACAGACCTCAGTGTCCCACCTCTATCAGTATCAGCATTTTATACAGATACAGTCCTCAGTGTCCCACTTCTATCAGTATCAGCATTATATAAAGATACAGCCCTCAGTGTCCCACCTCTGTCAGTATCAGTATTGTATAAAGATACAGCCCTCAGTGTCCGACCTCTGTCTGCATCAGCATTATATAAAGATACAGCCCTCAGTGTCCCACCTCTATCAGTATCAGCAATATATAAAGATACAGCCCTCAGTGTCCGACCTCTGTCAGTATCAGCATTATATAAAGATACAGCCCTCAGTGTCCCACCTCTATCAGTATCAGCATTATATAAAGATACAGCCCTCAGTGTCCCACCTCTGTCAGTATCAGCATTATATAAAGATACATCCCTCAGTGTCCCACCTCTATCAGTATCAGCATTATATAAAGATACAGCCCTCAGTGTCCCACCTCTATCAGTATCAGCATTATATAAAGATACATCCCTCAGTGTCCCACCTCTATCGGTATCAGCATTATATAAAGATACATCCCTCAGTGTCCCACCTCTATCGGTATCAGCATTATATAAAGATACAGCCGTCAGTGTCCGACCTCTGTCAGTATCAGCATTGTATAAAGATACAGCCCTCAGTGTCCCACCTCTATCAGCATCAGCATTATATAAAGATACAGCCCTCAGTTTCCCACCTCTATCAATATCAGCATTATATAAAGATACAGCCCTCAGTGTCCCACCTCTGTCAGTATCAGCATTGTATAAAGATACAGCCCTCAGTGTCCCACCTCTATCAATATCAGGATTATATAAAGATACAGCCCTCAGTGTCCGACCTCTGTCAGTATCAGCATTGTATAAAGATACAGCCCTCAGTGTCCCACCTCTATCAGTATCAGCATTATATAAAGATACAGCCCACAGTGTCCCACCTCTGTCAGTATCAGCATTATATAAAGATACAGCCCTCAGTGTCCCACCTCTATCAGTATCAGCATTATATAAAGATACAGCCCTCAGTGTCCCACCTCTATCAGTATCAGCATTATATAAAGATACAGCCCTCAGTCTACACCTCTATCGGTATCAGTATTGTATAAAGATACAGCCCTCAGTGTCCCACCTCTATCAGTATCAGTATTGTATAAAGATACATCCCTCGGTGCTCCACCTCTATCAGTATCAGCATTGTATAAAGATACAGTCCTCAGTGTCTTTCCTCTATCAATATCAGCATTATATAAAGATACAGCCCTCAGTGTCCCACCTCTATCAGTATCAGCATTATATAAAGATACAGTCCTCAGTGTCTTTCCTCTATCAGTATCAGCATTATATAAAGATACATCCCTCAGTGTCCCACCTCTATCAGTATCAGCATTATATAAAGATACAGCCCTCAGTGTCCGACCTCTGTCAGTATCAGTATTATATAAAGATACAGCCCTCAGTGTCCGACCTCTGTCAGTATCAGTATTGTATAAAGATATTTTGTTTTTTCTTCCTTACTCTTTACCGTGATGAATTGTCTACAATGACACAAAATGCATTGGAAATATTGGAGGATATACAGATTACCATTACAGGTCTCTATACCCTACATTACATGGTGCACCTTACCTAGTGGAATCTCGGGGGATATGTGTGTGCAGGTCTTCAGCCCTCCACTGCCCATCTGTCTTCATATTCAGTCCATTTCTTTAATATAAGAATTTTATTTCACCAGCCGGGAGAGACAGGATAACTTTCCTACCTGCTGTACATTTGATGGAGACCGAGTTAAGGAACACAAGGGGTTAACAGTTCTTTTAAAGCAATCAGGCATACATTAGCATTTGGTAACAAGTATGAATTTCACAATAACTGTAGATCTGCTGTTCTTTTGGTTAATATGACACTTAGTTTTTAATGCAGTTTTCAAATATGCTAACTTGAATTAGGGTGATAGATCCACTATAACCACCAAACAAGAAGATACATCACAAGAGTGGGTGCAGAAACTGGACAAGTAGATCAGGAAACACCTGTGGAAGTTCCACTAGATCCACCAAGCTCATATACCATAAGGTCTGTATCAATTATAAAGATAACCAGATTTTTAGATGGCTATCATCAGATACAGTACTTGATTGTGATGAACGCCATTCAGGAGAACACCCAAACCCCAGGGCACAGCATACAGACTGCATCATCTGGAATCACCTCTGAGACTGGAGGACCACACTCCAGAGCCAGCCAACAGGTGGATTTTATTTACACAGAGGTGAGTGGAGAGAAGAACTACCTGTGGGTTCACAGGAATCATTGTAACAAGATGAAAGAAAAAACATCTCCAGACGACCAAATAATCCAGTGTTTCCAGCACCAACGAGCTCCAGATGAGCAAATATTTTTGCAAAACCATGAATGTCATACTTATTATTAGAAATGCAGTTTTGTAATATATAGTGTATCTTTATAAGTTAGATAGAAATATAATAATATGGGACCTTTCTAGGAAGAACAGGCTTGTAGATTGTTACATAGTAAATTAGGTTGAAAAAAGACACACATCCATCAAGTTCAATTTTTGCATAATAACCCAGAGACATGAGGATTATATAGCTTTCCTGCTGCCAAGTATGTTAGTCTTTATCTGAACTTTCTGATTTACCTACTAAAACACAGTATAACTCTATATGGTCCCTCTTGATAGAAATGTATCTATCTTTTCTTAAATGTATCCATTGTATCTGCCATTACCACATCTTTGGGCAAAGAATTCCAGAACTGAACAGACCTTACAGAGCTCTGCTGATTTCCTGCTTCTGTTCTCAGTCCAGATTCATTATAAATCCATTTGTCTGCAGTCCACAATGAGCCGGTTCCAAATGAGTTTAGAACCTGTATTTAAAGTAGAACTACACCCAAGTGATCCCCTTTGCAATAAAAAAAAATCAACATGAACTACAAGGACCAGCACACACAGTTACTACAAGGACCAACATACACAGTTACTACAAGGACCAGCACACACAGTTACTACAAGGACCAACATACACAGTTACTACAAGGACCAGCACACACAATTACTACTAGGGCCAGCACACACAATTACTACAAGGGCCAGCACACACAATTACTACAAGGACCAGCACACACAATTACTACAAGGACCAGTACACACAATTACTACAAGGGCCAGCACACACAGTTACTACAAGGACCAACACACACAGTTACTACAAGGACCAACACACACAGTTACTACAAGGACCAGCACACACAATTACTACAAGGGCCAGCACACACAGTTACTACAAGGACCAGCACACACAATTACTACAAGGACCAGTACACACAATTACTACAAGGGCCAGCACACACAATTACTACAAGGACCAGCACACACAGTTACTACAAGGACCAGCACACACAATTACTACAAGGGCCAGCACACACAATTACTACAAGGACCAGCACACACAGTTACTACAAGGACCAGCACACACAATTACTACAAGGGCCAGCACACACAATTACTACAAGGACCAGCACACACAGTTACTACAAGGACCAGCACACACAATTACTACAAGGACCAGCACACACATTTACTTCAAGGACCAGCACACACAGTTACTACAAGGGCCAGCACACACAATTACTACAAGGACCAGCACACACAATTACTACAAGGGCCAGCACACACAGTTACTACAAGGACCAGCACACACAATTACTACAAGGACCAGCACACACAGTTACAAGGACTAGCACACAGTTACTACAAGGACCAGCACTCACAGTTACTACAATGACCAGCACACACTGTTACTACAAGGACCAGCACACACAGTTACTACAAGGGCCAGCACACACAATTACTACAAGGGCCAGAACACACAGATACTACAAGGGCCAGCACACACAGTTACTACAAGGGCCAGCACACACAATAACTACAAGGACCAGCACACACAGATACTACAAGGCCAGCACACACAATTACTACAAGGGCCAACACACACAATTACTAGGTGGACCTGCACACACAATTACTACAAGGGCCAGCACACAAAGTTACTAGGTGGACCAGCACACACACAGATATTACAAGAACTTGCATGCACACAGTTACTCCAAGGACCAGCACACATAGTTACTACAATTATCAGCACACACAAACGGATACTACAATTACCATTTCACATAATAACTAGAAGGTCCAGCATACACAAAGTTACTAGAAGGACCAGCACACACAATTAATACACTTATCAGCACACACACAGATGCTACAATTACCAGAACACATAATTACTACAAGGGCCAGCATACACAAAGTTACTAGATGGACCAGTACACACACAGGTACTACAATTACCACACACACACAGTTACTATATTGACTGACACACACACAGATACTACCATTACCACACGCACACAGTTACTACAAGGACAGCACACACACAATTACTACTAGGACTAGCACATACTGGTACATACATGGATATTACAATGGCCAGCACACACAGATACTACAAGGACCAGCGCACACACACAATTACTACTAGGACTAGCACATACTGGTACATACATTGATATTACAATGGCCAGCACACACAGATACTACAAGGACCAGCGTACAAAGGTGCACACAGGTTCCACAAGTACTACACTCTTTTCTAGCTCAAAACAGTATAGAGAATTATGACACTTTATTACAAAGCAGATAGGATGTGGATTCAGGGAAATATCTGTCACTTGGAGCCGAGTGTGAAATGGATCAAATAATGCAATTGTGATATGTTAACCTGGGTGGACATGTCTGTTTGTATCCTCATCAATTATGTTACACAATGTTACACACACACACAAAGATGTACACATACACAAAAACAGACACTCTCCTACACACATGCAGACACACACTCTCATCAAATACATTACACACATACACACACACACAGACACATATACACACACACACACACACATTCATACACACAGTTACTAGATGGACCAGCACACACACAGATACTACAATTACCACACACACACAGTTACTACAAGGACCAGCACACACACAATTACTACTAGGACTAGCACATACTGGTACATACATGAATATTACAAGGGCCAGCACACACAGTTACTACAAGGGCCAGCACACACAATTACTACAAGGGCCAACACACACAGTAACTACAAGGACCAGCACACACAATTACCACAAGGGCCAGCACACACAATTACTACAAGGACCAGGACACACATTTACTACAAGGGCCAGCACACACAGTTACTACAAGGACAAGCACACACAATTTCGACAAGGACCATCACACACAATTACTACAAGGGTCAACACACACAGTTACTACAAGAACCAGCACACACAGTTACTAAAAGGGCCAGCACGCACAATTATTACAAGGGCCAGCACACACAATTACTACAAGGGCCAACACACACAGTTACTACAAGGACCAGCATACACAGTTACTACAAGGGCCAGCACACACAATTACTACAAGGGCCAGCACACACAGTTACTACAAGGACCAGCACTCACAATTACTACAAGGGCCAGCACACACAGTTACTTCAAGGGCCAGCACACACAGTTACTACAAGGTCCAGCACGCACAATTACGACAAGGACCATCACACACAATTACTACAAGGGTCAACACACACAAAGTTACTAGGTGGACCAGCATACACATAGATACTACAAGAACTGGCACGCACACAGTTACTACAAGGAGCAGCACACAGATACTATGGAACTGGCAAGCACACAGTTACTACAAGGACCAGCACACACACAGATACTACAAGAACTGGCATGCACGCAGTTACTACAAGGACCAGCACACATAGTTACTACAATTATCAGCACACACACAGATACTACAATTACCAGATCACATAATAACTACAAGGTCCAGCATACACAAAGTTACTAGAAGGACCAGCACACACAATTAATACACTTATCAGCACACACAGAT
>CM074724.1:403521347-403571347 GCA_037306005.1 Rhinophrynus dorsalis | reverse complement strand
TCTATGTTATACATATATGTGTGTGTGTGTGCACTTGTGTATAATTATGTGTGTGTGTGCAAATCTATGTTATACATATGTGTGTGTATGTGTGCACTTGTGTATAATTATGTGTGTGTGTGCAAATCTATGTTATACATATGTGTGTGTATGTGTGCACTTGTGTATAATTATGTGTGTGTGTGTGTGCAAATCTATGTTATACATATATGTGTGTGTGTGTGTGCACTTGTGTATAATTATGTGTGTGTGTGCAAATCTATGTTATACATATATGTGTGTGTATGTGTGCACTTGTGTATAATTATGTGTTTGTGTGTGCATATCTATGTTATACATATGTGTGTGTATGTGTGCACTTGTGTATAATTATGTGTGTGTGTGCAAATCTATGTTATACATATGTGTGTGTATGTGTGCACTTGTGTATAATTATGTGTGTGTGTGTGTGTGTGTGTGCAAATCTGTGTTATACATATGTGTGTGTATGTGTGCACTTGTGTATAATTATGTGTGTGTGTGCAAATCTATGTTATACATATATGTGTGTGTATGTGTGCACCTGTGTATAATTATGTGTGTGTGTGCAAATCTATGTTATACATATATGTGTGTGTATGTGTGCACTTGTGTATAATTATGTGTGTGTGTGCAAATCTATGTTATACATATGTGTGTGTATGTGTGCACTTGTGTATAATTATGTGTGTGTGTGTGTGTGTGTGTGTGTGTGTGTGTGCAAATCTATGTTATACATATATGTGTGTGTGTGTTGTGCACTTGTGTATATTTATGTGTGTGTGTGCAAATCTATGTTATACATATGTGTGTGTATGTGTGCACTTGTGTATAATTATGTGTGTGTGTGCAAATCTATGTTATACATATGTGTGTGTGTGTGTGCACTTGTGTATAATTATGTGTGCGTGTGCAAATCTATGTTATACATATGTGTGTGTATGTGTGCACTTGTGTATAATTATGTGTGTGTGTGTGTGTGTGCAAATCTATGTTATACATATGTGTGTGTGTGTGTGCACTTGTGTATAATTATGTGTGTGTGTGCAAATCTATGTTATACATATGTGTGTGTATGTGTGCACTTGTGTATAATTATGTGTGTGTGTGTGTGCAAATCTATGTTATACATATATGTGTGTGTATGTGTGCACTTGTGTATAATTATGTGTGTGTGTGCAAATCTATGTTATACATATGTGTGTGTGTGTGTGTGTGCACTTGTGTATAATTATGTGTGTGTGTGCAAATCTATGTTATACATATGTGTGTGTATGTGTGCACTTGTGTATAATTATGTGTGTGTGTGTGTGTGTGTGTGCAAATCTATGTTATACATATGTGTGTGTGTGTGCACTTGTGTATAATTATGTGTGTGTGTGCAAATCTATGTTATACATATGTGTGTGTATGTGTGCACTTGTGTATAATTATGTGTGTGTGTGCAAATCTATGTTATACATATATGTGTGTGTATGTGTGCACTTGTGTATAATTATGTGTGTGTGTGTGCATATCTATGTTATACATATGTGTGTGTATGTGTGCACTTGTGTATAATTATGTGTGTGTGTGCAAATCTATGTTATACATATGTGTGTGTATGTGTGCACTTGTGTATAATTATGTGTGTGTGTGTGTGTGTGTGTGTGCAAATCTATGTTATACATATGTGTGTGTATGTGTGCACTTGTGTATAATTATGTGTGTGTGTGCAAATCTATGTTATACATATGTGTGTGTGTGTGCACTTGTGTATAATTATGTGTGTGTGTGCAAATCTATGTTATACATATGTGTGTGTGTGTGTGTGCACTTGTGTATAATTATGTGTGTGTGTGCAAATCTATGTTATACATATATGTGTGTGTATGTGTGCACTTGTGTATAATTATGTGTGTGTGTGTGTGTGTGTGTGTGTGTGTGCAAATCTGTGTTATACATATGTGTGTGTGTGTGTGTGTGCGCACTTGTGTATAATTATGTGTGTGTGTGCAAATCTATGTTATACATATGTGTGTGTGTATGTGCACTTGTGTATAATTATGTGTGTGTGTGCAAATCTATGTTATACATATATGTGTGTGTATGTGTGCACTTGTGTATAATTATGTGTGTGTGTGCAAATCTATGTTATACATGTGTGTGTGTGTGTGCACTTGTGTATAATTATGTGTGTGTGTGTGTGCAAATCTATGTTATACATATGTGTGTGTGTATGTGTGCACTTGTGTATAATTATGTGTGTGTGTGTGCAAATCTATGTTATACATATGTGTGTGTGTGTTTGTGTGCACTTGTGTATAATTATGTGTGTGTGTGTGTGTGCAAATCTATGTTATACATATGTGTGTGTGTGTTTGTGTGCACTTGTGTATAATTATGTGTGTGTGTGCAAATCTATGTTATACATATGTGTGTGTATGTGTGCACTTGTGTATAATTATGTGTGTGTGTGTGTGTGTGTGCAAATCTATGTTATACATATGTGTGTGTGTGTGTGTGCACTTGTGTATAATTATGTGTGTGTGTGCAAATCTATGTTATACATATGTGTGTGTGTGTGCACTTGTGTATAATTATGTGTGTGTGTGCAAATCTATGTTATACATATGTGTGTGTATGTGTGCACTTGTGTATAATTATGTGTGTGTGTGTGTGTGTGCAAATCTATGTTATACATATGTGTGTGTGTGTGTGCACTTGTGTATAATTATGTGTGTGTGTGCAAATCTATGTTATACATATGTGTGTGTGTGTGTGTGCACTTGTGTATAATTATGTGTGTGTGTGCAAATCTATGTTATACATATGTGTGTGTGTATGTGTGCACTTGTGTATAATTATGTGTGTGTGTGTGTGTGTGTGTGTGTGCAAATCTATGTTATACATATGTGTGTGTGTGTGTGTGTGTGTGCACCTGTGTATAATTATGTGTGTGTGTGCAAATCTATGTTATACATATGTGTGTGTATGTGTGCACTTGTGTATAATTATGTGTGTGTGTGTGTGTGTGCAAATCTATGTTATACATATGTGTGTGTGTGTGTGCACTTGTGTATAATTATGTGTGTGTGTGCAAATCTATGTTATACATATGTGTGTGTATGTGTGCACTTGTGTATAATTATGTGTGTGTGTGTGTGTGTGCAAATCTATGTTATACATATGTGTGTGTGTGTGTGCACTTGTGTATAATTATGTGTGTGTGTGCAAATCTATGTTATACATATGTGTGTGTGTGTGTGCACTTGTGTATAATTATGTGTGTGTGTGCAAATCTATGTTATACATATGTGTGTGTGTGTGTGTGTGCACTTGTGTATAATTATGTGTGTGTGTGCAAATCTATGTTATACATATGTGTGTGTGTATGTGTGCACTTGTGTATAATTATGTGTGTGTGTGTGTGTGCAAATCTATGTTATACATATGTGTGTGTGTGTGTGTGTGTGCACCTGTGTATAATTATGTGTGTGTGTGTGTGTGTGTGTGCAAATCTATGTTATACATATATGTGTGTGTGTATGTGTGCACTTGTGTATAATTATGTGTGTGTGTGTGTGTGTGCAAATCTATGTTATACATATATGTGTGTGTGTGTGCACGTGTGTATAAATATATGAATGTGCATATCTATGTTTTACATATGTATGAATGAGTGTGTGTGTGTGTGTGAGTGCTTATGTGTTCACCTAGTGTATAGTGTGTATGTCTGTATGTGTATACATTGGAGTGTGTGTCTGTGTGTACAGGTATGTATGTATGTATGTATATCTATTATATACATATCCGTGTAGATGTGTACATGTTTATAAGATGTTTCCTTTTTGCAACAGAACGCTTTTTATTTGGAAAGATTTGTTAAAAATATAAAATTGAGGATTTAGGAGTAACAAAAGGTATAGAAGTCATGAGAGATATCCCTTTTAGAGGCGCTTTCTTCACATATGAGGAGTCTGTAACCCCTTACTAGACTTGTGAGAATCAGTTAGATCGATTTCGGAATTCGGACGAATAAGGGTCATTCGGCATCATTCGGGCTGTCCGGCAGGTAAGGTTCATTCGTTTTTTAAAAACCGAATCCGAACAGCACTGATCAGAATATTCGGACTAAATTTTGGAAATTCAGAAGACTGCTAACCGCGCGCATGATACTTTACCTCCCTCTCTAGTCCAATAGGCTTCTCTGTTTCATGATGGGGGTTGGACTAATGACACGTCAGACACCTGGACAGCCTGCAGTTCCTGTTAGTCCATTGTTGGCGCTCAGAGAGAGAAGAAGGCGATAGAGGGTCCAGTTGGTGTGTAGGCAGGCGGGTAGCATAGGCGGGTAGCATTAGTACCTTATTGCCACTGCAAGGGAGAGTCATCTTTGTTCCTGTGCAAAATATAAACTATACTAGTTGAACAGCCCGTTACACGGGCCACAGTGCCTCTGGCAGCCGGTCGCGGGGCAGTCATACGCAGTGGAGACTGCCCGCGCCTCGGCTGATACAGAGCCTCTGGCAGCCGGTCGCGGGGCAGTCACACGCAGTAGAGACTGCCCGCGCCTCGGCTGATACAGAGCCTCTGGCAGCCGGTCGCGGGGCAGTCACACGCAGTAGAGACTGCCCGCGCCTCGGCTGATACAGAGCTGGACGCTCCTTCGGAGCGCCCAGCTATGTATCAGCCACGGCGTGGGCAGTCTGTACTGCGCATGACTGCCGCACGCGCAGCAGTGTCTACTGCGCATGTCGGGTGTTACACACAACTTGGCGAATTATTATATAGGATTAGGAATTTGTTTTAATAGTTTTCAGAGTGACACAGCCGTCTCACAGTTGTGTAGGACGGTATCAGGCCTAGTACCTTATTGCCACCGCAAGGGAGACTCATTTGTTAAGGTATGTTAAATTCGGCTGAATAATTCAGACTATTGTTGAATTTCGTCCGCGTCAAACAGGTCTGGTCCGAAATGCGGATCCTCTGAACGAAAAAAAAAAACATTTGTCCAAAATTTTACTGAAAATTTTTCCCGTGCACAAGTCTACCCTTTACTGTCCGCATGGCAGCGTTAAGTACTGGTGAGCAGCCACGCGGGGACCCCTTAATACAATGATATGCCAGGACCGTCATGAGTCCTTAACTTGAGTTTTCCCATGAGGGTCATAGCACACCATGAGTCTTTAAGGGGTTAAAAGGGTTGATGGTGATATTTCCTTTTATAACGTATAAATTAATCTTATAGATAACTTTAATCGTTAGGTAATTACAGCCAGTTCCTTTTGCTTCCCATTGAACACTTTTGACATCCCCTGGGCAGAGTTACAAGGTCCATTTAAACGTTAGTCTTAGAATGAATTGTACGGACAGTTGGGAAGAAATGGTAGGAGAAATTTTAAGGGACAAGGATTGGAGGGAGATTTTGACCAGAATTCCAAAGCCCTGCATTCATTTTAATTTAATGAACCGGCAATATTTGGTCCCGTCCCCTCCAAACTTTATTGGATGTATCCAGAAATCTCTAATAATTGGTTTAGTGGCTGTGACAGCGCGGCTTCAGTCATTCACAGCTGGTGGAATTGCCGGAAGCTCATCTGGCAGAAAATAGAAAATATCTTTTCAAAATGTGTAACAAAAAACTGTGTTTAGGTGTTTGGGTATCTCTCCTGGGGATAAAATGACATGATTTATCTAATTCTGAGGATAAATGTATAATGTTAATATATATTGCCACCGGAATGACAACTGCAGCTGTCTGGAGGACTGAGGGTGGCCCATGGTCAGATGTCTTGGATAAAATAGGTTTTATATGTTATTATCAGTATTTGTCATCAATTAAATATGACTGTTATGACCAATTCTCCCTTTCCCGGTCTCCTTGGTTTGGAAGAGATTTTGTCCCTGTTACAGGCGCACACGTTTACTATCTGGATTGGGACCGATGTTTCCTCTTAGGCTCCTCTTTGATGTAATGCATTTCTACACAACGTCTGAGTTTATAAGGTTACATAGTGTTATATAGTGTTATATAGTGTTATATAGTGTTATATAGTGTTATATAGTGTTATGTAGTGTTATGTAGTGTTATATAGTGTTATATAGTGTTATATAGTGTTATATAGTGTTATATAGTGTTATATAGTGTTATATAGTGTTATATAGTGTTATATAGTGTTATATAGCGATACTTCTCTTCTCTTCCTTCAGATATTTGTTAATAATATTTTTTAGCAGTTTGGTGCAGGGGCCTCTTCCCAATGTATAATTCCCTTCACTGTACTGTTTCCCCACCCTGTTCTGTATTTTTGTATTATACTGTTACTATTTCTTTAAAGTGCTGCGTACATGTATTTCTGTCACGGTTTATTATGACTCTCAGACACAAGTTTTAGGTAAAAAAAATCAATTTTATTGAAATAATAAATGATAACTTAGGATGGCAATAACATACATAATATATATATACAGATTATAGCACAGACAGAAGGCAGACTCTACCGGTCCTGTCAATATACCGGACAGGACAGTCTTTAGGCTCTACCGGCCTTGCCAATACCGGGTAAGGCAACCTGCAGATGGAATAGCATAACGGTTTACCGGCCTTACCAAATTACCGGGCAAGGCAGCCTCAATAGATACACACTGTAGGCTCTACCGGCCCTGCCAATACCGGGTAAGGCAACCTCAGATGGAATGTGGCAAAAGGTTCTACCGGCCTTACCAATACCGGGCAGGGCAGCCCAGAGATAATAGCAGCAGTCAGATGGAACTGGCAAATTAGCAGAATCGTTAAGCAGCAAGGCTTTGGAGCAAACCAGCGTCCGCACGCTGGAAACAACACTGAATAGTATAGCCGTAGGCTAGCGAGCAAACCAGTGACCGCACACTGGAGTAACAAGCGAGTAGTATAGCCGCAAGGCTTAGGAGCAAACCAGCGTCCGCACGCTGGGACCAACACAGATTAGTATAGCTGATAGGCTTAGGAGCAAACCAGTGACCGCACACTGGTGTAACAAGCGAGTTTGTATAGCCGCAAGGCTTAGGAGCAAACCAGCGTCCGCACGCTGGGACCAACACAGATTTGTATAGCTGAAAGGCTTTGGAGCAAACCAGTGACCGCACACTGGTGTAACAAGTGAGTTTGTATAGCCGCAAGGCTAGGAGCAAACCAGCGTCCGCACGCTGGGACCAACACAGATTTGTATAGCTGAAAGGCTTTGGAGCAAACCAGTGACCGCACACTGGTGTAACAAGTGAGTTTGTATAGCCGCAAGGCTTAGGAGCAAACCAGCGTCCGCACGCTGGGACCAACACAGATTTGTACAGCTGATAGGCTTTGGAGCAAACCAGTGACCGCACACTGGTGTAACAAGCGAGTTTGTATAGCCGCAAGGCTTAGGAGCAAACCAGCGTCCGCACGCTGGGACCAACACAGATTTGTATAGCTGATAGGCTTTGGAGCAAACCAGTGACCGCACACTGGTGTAACAAGCGAGTTTGTATAGCCGCAAGGCTTGGGAGCAAACCAGCGTCCGCACGCTGGGACCAACATGGAATTGTAGCAATGTCACCAACGCGACCAGGCAGAAGGTCGCCAGGATACTGAAGACAGGTGATGAGATGACAGGAACCAGCAACGATCAGTCAGGTCAGAAAACAGCAGAGAAGTTCAGCAGGAACTGCAACACCAGAGACTAGGCCGGAACCAGGACTGGAAGTACTTCAGCATGCAGGAAACACTGGAACAGTAGAGATCAGGAACTCAGGAACACATGAGATCAGGAACTCAGGAACACTGGAACAGAGGCCCAGCTATCACTAGTATAGTGATAGCAAGAAGGTCAGAAACAACACGAAAGGGCACTCAAAGGGTGCCCAATCCAGGTTTAAATAGTCAATAAGAGGCGGGCTATCTGCAGACAGCCAATAGAAGCCCCCTACTGGTGACAGACAAGTAACTGCAGCCAATCACGGGCACCGTGATAGTACCCCCCTTTCAAAGACCCCCTCTCCTAGAATAGGGTTTAGGTTTCTGCGGGTAATTGGCATGAAAGGCCCTAGTTAACCTAGGTGCATGAAGGTCCGTACTATCCACCCATGATCGATCCTCAGGACCATACCCTTTCCAATGTACCAGGTACTGTACCCTTCCTCTAAGCCTACGGGAATCAATAATGCTCTGAACCTCGTACTCCTCCTGGCCCTCGACCTCAACAGGTCCTGGCACCACAGGTGTGGTAGTATAGCGATTGCAAACCAGAGGCTTAAGAAGGGACACATGGAACACATTATGGATACGCATGGATGCAGGTAGGTCTAGTGCATAGGAGACAGGGTTAATTTTGCGAATAACTCTGTATGGACCAATAAACCGAGGAGCCAACTTATTAGACGGAACCTGTAGCTTGAGATTTCTGGAGGAAAGCCATACTCTATCCCCAACCTGAAAGGAAACCGCTGGAAGCCTTCTGCGATTAGCATGGCGCTGATGACGCTGAAATGACTGACCAAGTGCCCTCTGAACTTGTGCCCATGTGGAACGGAGTTGCTCGATATGCTCATCCAGAGCTGGAATCTGTTGCGTCTGAAATGAGTCTGAAGCAAACAGGGCTGGAACCCATAATTAATCAGAAACGGAGAGCTCCCAGATGAAGAATTGACCGCACAGTTCCTGGCGAACTCTGCCCAAGGCAACAAGTCGGACCAATTATCATGATGGTCAGTAACGAAACAACGGAGAAATTGTTCCAAGCCCTGATTAGCTCGTTCAGCGGCTCCATTGGTCTGGGGATGGTAGGCAGAGGAGAAGGACAGCTGTATGCCCATCTGTTGGCAAAATGCCCTCCAAAATCTAGACACAAACTGGCTCCCCCTGTCAGACACCAGTACCCTAGGCACTCCATGCAACCGGAATACTTCTCTGGCGAACACCATTGCCAATTCCTTCGCTGAAGGAAGACCACGGAGGGGCACGAAATGAGCCATTTTAGAAAACCTGTCCACCACCATGAATATAAAGGAGTACCCCTTCGACATAGGCAACTCTCCCATAAAATCAATGGAAACATGAGACCAGGGGCGTTCGCCATTAGGCACCGGTTGAAGCAAGCCCACAGGGAGATGTCTCGGGGTCTTAGCGCTGTGCGCAGGTGGCACAGGCATTCGTAAATTCGGCACAATCGTTTCTCATGGAAGGCCACCAAAATAACTGAGAAAGGGACCATAACAATTGGTCTCTACCAATATGTCCCGCAGCCTTAGAGGAATGGTAGGTTTCGAGCAGCCTAGTACGAAATGATTCAGCGACAAAACATTTGCCCACTGGGGTTTCATGGGGAGCGGACCCCTGAGAGGCCAGGATCTCCTCCCCTAGAGGAGAAGTGATACTCGTGCGTATAGTAGCCAGTATTCTATCAGGTTGGATGATAGGAGCTGGTGCTTCCACTCTGTCACTGTCGGCCTCAAATTGTCTTGACAGTGCATCAGCCCTGATATTTTTTGACCCTGGTAAATATGATACAATGAAATTAAATCGAGACAGGAACAGTGCCCACCTGGCCTGACGAGAGGACAATCTCTTGGCCTCCGAGAGATAGGTCAGATTCTTATGATCTGTTAGGATTAAGACAGGATTCTTAGTACCTTCAAGCAAATGACGCCATTCCTTAAGAGCAAGGATAATGGCCAATAATTCTCTGTCACCTATCTCATAGTGGCTTTGAGTGACAGTCAACTTTTTAGAGAAAAACCCACAAGGTCTGAGAGTTCCACCTTTCTCGTGTCGCTGCGAAAGTACTGCCCCGACCCCAATATCTGAGGCATCAACCTCTAACGTAAATGGAAGTAAAGGATTGGGGTGGGATAACACAGGAGCCGCAGCAAATGCCAGCTTCAAATTCTCAAAGGCTTTCTCAGCAGATACCGGCCAACAAGAAGGATTAGCACCCTTGTGCGTAAGATCGGACAGAGGTTTGACAATGGAAGAAAAGTTCTTAATAAACCTCCTATAATAATTAGCGAAACCCAGGAAACGCTGTATGGCTTTAAGACCCTTGGGTTTTGGCCATTGTAGGACAGCTGACAACTTTTCTTTGTCCATGGCAATGCCATCATTGCCAATTATGAACCCCAAGAATGGCACACTGGTTCTATGAAACTCACATTTTTCCATTTTACAAAATAATTTGTTCTCACGGAGTCGTAGCAATACTGCGGATACATCTTTGATGTGCTGTGCCATGTTTTGGGAGTAAATCAGTATATCGTCGAGGTACACCACAACACATGTCTGTAACATATCTCTCAGAACATCATTTATCAGTTCCTGGAAAACTGCGGGTGCATTACACAGCCCAAAAGGCATTACTAGATACTCGTAGTGCCCAGCTCGAGTATTAAAGGCAGTTTTCCACTCATCACCTGCTCGAATGCGAACCAGATTGTAAGCGGCCCGTAGGTCCAACTTGGTAAATATCGAAGCGCCCTTAAGCCTGTCAAAAAGCTCGGTGATGAGTGGTATTGGGTATGCGTTTTTTGCCATTAGTTTATTCAAGCCCCGGTAGTCAATGCATGGTCTTAATTCGCCATTTTTCTTTTTTACAAAAAAGAACCCAGCCCCAGCTGGAGAGGTAGATTTACGTATGATCCCTCTAGCAAGGGCATCAGAAATGTAATCCTCCATAGCCTTATTTTCATCACAAGATAATGGATAAGTGCGTCCTTTCGGAGGTACTGCACCAGGCTGCAATTCAATGCAACAATCATAAGGTCTATGCTGGGGTAGCATACTAGCCTCTCCTTTGCTAAAAACATCGCCAAACTGTTGGTACACATCCGGCATAGCAGAGGAGGTGCACATGACCTTAATAGGCTGGATGACGCACTTGTCCATACAAAACTGGGACCAAGCAGCAATTTCACACTTTTTCCAATCGAATTGTGGGTTATGTAACTGTAACCACGGAAATCCCAATATCACCGCATGGTGCGGGGAATTAATCAGTTGAAACTGCTGCTCTTCTCTGTGAAGTGCCCCAATAGTCATAGACAATGGCATAGTTTCAAATATAACCTGAGGCGGTTCTAAGGGTCTACCATCAATCGCTTCAATAGTCAAGGGGTTTTCTCTTTCAATGCGTGGAACTCCGTGCAATTCAGCAAAGGTATTATCCATAAAATACCCTGCTGCACCGGAGTCAACCAAGGCCAAAACCTCCACAGAGCGTTGTGCCCAAGACAATACCACCTGTATGGTGGGTTTCATTATGCCCGACACTGGGGACGATTGTACACCACCTAGGGCCTGTCCCCCAAGATACCCTAGGTGTGTGCGTTTCCCGGACGTACCGGACAGGAATTTAGCAAGTGCCCTTTTTTACCGCAGTATAAACATAACCCTTGTTTTTTGCGATATAGTCTCTCTGCCTTGGATAGTCTAGTGAAGCCTATTTCCATAGGTTCACTTGTTTCCCGTACTGGTTCACTAGACTTCAATGCCAAGGGAGGGATGGGTGGGCAAAACATGCTACTAGGCTCATTATTTTTTGACCGTAACTTACGATCTCTGGCAATTGATCTCTCACGTATTCTGGAGTCAATTATCATAACATACTCAATGTAATCATCTAGATCAATAGGTAGATCTTTAGCAGCGATTTCGTCTTTAATGTGGTCATTCAGGCCTTGAGAGAAGGCTGCCAATAATGCCTCGTTATTCCAACCTACCTCTGCTGCCAATGTGCGGAATTCGATGGCATAGTCGCCCACTGTACGCCTGCCCTGTTGTATCTCCATAAGGCGTTTGGCAGCAGAGGTGGTTCTACCAGGAGGCTCAAACACTCTTCGAAAGGAACGCACAAATTCACTAAAGTTCTTAGTACAAGGTTTAGCATTCTCCCACAAGGGGTTAGCCCAAGCCAATGCTCTGCCAGTGAGCAGTGATATCGTGAACCCCACTTTACTACGATCATTGGGAAATGCGTGTGCCGTCAATTCCATAAAGATTTCGAGTTGATTGATGAACCCTCTGCAGAGACTAGGGTCACCATCATATCTTAGCGGCAAGGGTGCAGAAGCCGTTAACCCTTTAACAGTACCCCCTAGGGGTCTGGTATCACTTTCCGGTGTCTGACTTGGCGAGACCACCGGGCTAGAGCTAGATTGGGCAGCAGGTACCGTGCGTTCAAGGATTGTTTGAATTGCAACTGCCAACTGATCCAAACGTTGCTCGAGCACATCCATCCTCCAATGGATATTCTGTGCGTTACCTTCACCCTTGCTGTCTGAGGTCATGGCCCTTTCGTACTGTCACGGTTTATTATGACTCTCAGACACAAGTTTTAGGTAAAAAAAATCAATTTTATTGAAATAATAAATGATAACTTAGGATGGCAATAACATACATAATATATATATACAGATTATAGCACAGACAGAAGGCAGACTCTACCGGTCCTGTCAATATACCGGACAGGACAGTCTTTAGGCTCTACCGGCCTTGCCAATACCGGGTAAGGCAACCTGCAGATGGAATAGCATAACGGTTTACCGGCCTTACCAAATTACCGGGCAAGGCAGCCTCAATAGATACACACTGTAGGCTCTACCGGCCCTGCCAATACCGGGTAAGGCAACCTCAGATGGAATGTGGCAAAAGGTTCTACCGGCCTTACCAATACCGGGCAGGGCAGCCCAGAGATAATAGCAGCAGTCAGATGGAACTGGCAAATTAGCAGAATCGTTAAGCAGCAAGGCTTTGGAGCAAACCAGCGTCCGCACGCTGGAAACAACACTGAATAGTATAGCCGTAGGCTAGCGAGCAAACCAGTGACCGCACACTGGAGTAACAAGCGAGTAGTATAGCCGCAAGGCTTAGGAGCAAACCAGCGTCCGCACGCTGGGACCAACACAGATTAGTATAGCTGATAGGCTTAGGAGCAAACCAGTGACCGCACACTGGTGTAACAAGCGAGTTTGTATAGCCGCAAGGCTTAGGAGCAAACCAGCGTCCGCACGCTGGGACCAACACAGATTTGTATAGCTGAAAGGCTTTGGAGCAAACCAGTGACCGCACACTGGTGTAACAAGTGAGTTTGTATAGCCGCAAGGCTAGGAGCAAACCAGCGTCCGCACGCTGGGACCAACACAGATTTGTATAGCTGAAAGGCTTTGGAGCAAACCAGTGACCGCACACTGGTGTAACAAGTGAGTTTGTATAGCCGCAAGGCTTAGGAGCAAACCAGCGTCCGCACGCTGGGACCAACACAGATTTGTACAGCTGATAGGCTTTGGAGCAAACCAGTGACCGCACACTGGTGTAACAAGCGAGTTTGTATAGCCGCAAGGCTTAGGAGCAAACCAGCGTCCGCACGCTGGGACCAACACAGATTTGTATAGCTGATAGGCTTTGGAGCAAACCAGTGACCGCACACTGGTGTAACAAGCGAGTTTGTATAGCCGCAAGGCTTGGGAGCAAACCAGCGTCCGCACGCTGGGACCAACATGGAATTGTAGCAATGTCACCAACGCGACCAGGCAGAAGGTCGCCAGGATACTGAAGACAGGTGATGAGATGACAGGAACCAGCAACGATCAGTCAGGTCAGAAAACAGCAGAGAAGTTCAGCAGGAACTGCAACACCAGAGACTAGGCCGGAACCAGGACTGGAAGTACTTCAGCATGCAGGAAACACTGGAACAGTAGAGATCAGGAACTCAGGAACACATGAGATCAGGAACTCAGGAACACTGGAACAGAGGCCCAGCTATCACTAGTATAGTGATAGCAAGAAGGTCAGAAACAACACGAAAGGGCACTCAAAGGGTGCCCAATCCAGGTTTAAATAGTCAATAAGAGGCGGGCTATCTGCAGACAGCCAATAGAAGCCCCCTACTGGTGACAGACAAGTAACTGCAGCCAATCACGGGCACCGTGATAATTTCACTATATAAATAAAGATAAATACATACATACATATGTACATACATACACACACATATATACATACATAATATACATGCATACACTAGTGATGAGCGAGCGTGCTCGGCCGATGCTCGGATCGGCTCGAGCATCGCTCTGCTCGGCACATGGCGGTACTCGTCGAGTACCGCCATGTGCTCTCCCGCCATGTTCGGGTGGCGGGGATCTGTGCCGGAAGAGGCACAGATCAGAAGACGCTCCGCTGGACCACCAGGGACTGGAGGTACGGGGGCATTGCGGAGATGAAGGGGGCATTGCGGAGATGAAGGGGGACATTGTGGAAGAGGGGCATAGACTCTATGCCCCTCTTCCACAATGTCCCCCTTCATCTCCGCTATGCCCCTCTTCCACAATGTCCCCCTTCATCTCCTCTATGCCCCTCTTCCACAATGTGCCCCTTCATCTCCGCTATGCCCCTCTTCCACAATGTCCCCCTTCATCTCCTCTATGCCATAGAGGAGATGAAGGGGGACATTGTGGAAGAGGGGCATAGCGGAGATGAAGGGGGACATTGTGGAAGAGGGGCATAGCGGAGATGAAGGGGGACATTGTGGAAGAGGGGCATAGAGGAGATGAAGGGGGACATTGCGGAGATGAAGGGGGACATTGCGGAGATGAAGGGGGCATACAGAGATGAAGGGGGCATAGCGGAGATGAAGGGGGGCATTGACCAGGCACCCTCCCCTCATCAGAGCAGGGGGTGCCTGGTGTAATGCTCGTGTCACCCCATTGAAGTCAATGGGGCTCGGGTGCTCGGCCGAGCACTCGAGCCTCAGGGGGTGCTCGGTCAGAGCACCCGAGCACCCGAGCATCGGGGTGCTCGCTCAACATTAGCATACACACATACATACATAATATACATACATACATAAATATACACACATATATATGTACATAATATACATACGTACATACACACACACATACATGCATGCACACACACACATACACACACATACATACACACATACATGTATGCATAAATACACATACATAAATACACATACACAACCACTGCACTAATGACAAGGAAGAAAATAATAAAAACGAAAAAATAAATAACCACAAATAAGACTATATGGAGATATCCAAGTGCACCACGCGTACTGACACTACAGGTACCAGAGGACCACAAGATGCACCAAAAGGCTGTACCATGTTCCCTCCTGCACCCCTAGAGTCAAATCCACACAACAAAAGATAGACCAGTATGTAATTATAGACCCAATACTAGATCACAAAAGAGAGAGATTCATATAGACCCCAATCTCTAGCTTAATAGAGAAACCAAGAAACAGTTCAGGATGATTTTTCATTAAGTCTAGTACGTCTGCTCTTCAGACATCCCCTTCTACATCATCTATGGACATTGCATTTCTTAATTATGATTGTGGGATTTACAGAGGAAGAGATTAACTGTATCTTGTTTTCTGAGTCAGTGGCGGATCAACAGTCCAGTAAGGTACCAAATACATTGTATAATTAACCCTTGAAGCAGGAGATAGATTTATTGTTACATGGAACATTTCTCTCTGACTACCACTGACAGAGTTATATTCCCCTGGATTCAGAGTAAAAATGTACAGACTACAGGCCGAATGAACACTGAGATTTTCAAACGTTGGTGTGTCATTTTGAATAAATGTTTGTTGTAACATAGCTGATGAGGCTGCAAAAACACATGCGTCCATCAAGTCCAGCCCATGCCAGAAACACCTCTTTGATCCAGAGGAAAGCAAAAAAAAAAAAAACCCTCTGAAGCCATTTCCAATTTAGACCCAAGTGGTCCAAATAGTTCCCTGGATCAACATCCTGTCTGCATTGAAGCCATTTGTCATAATTGTCACTATTGTTCTGTGCTAGATAGGCATCCATTGTTTTTTTGAAAGCAGTTACATTATCTGCAAGCACAACATCCAGCGGCAAAGAATTCCATAGCCTTACCGCCCTTACTGTAAAGAATCTCTGCATTTGTTTTAGTCGAAAGAGCCTTTCCTCTAGTCTTAATGGATGACCTCTTGTTCTTAGCTCAGCTATTTGCATAAATAATTCATTGGATAGTTCTTTGTATTGAACTTGAATATATGTGTAAACGGTAATTTTATCACCCCTTAGACATCTCTTCTCTAATATAAACAACCCCAGTTTGGCTAGTCTCTCTTTATAACTCAGTTCCTCCAATCCCTTTATCAGTTTTGTTGCACGTCTCTGCACCTTTTCCAGTTCAGTAATGTCTTTTTTAAGAACTGGCGCCCAAAATTGTACTCAATATTCTAGATGAGGACTAACCAAAGATTTATACAGAGGTAGGATAATATTCCCATCCCTTGCTTCTACACCTCTTTTTATGCAGGCTAGTACTCTATTTGCTCTTGCAGCAGCTGAGTGACTCTGCACACTGCTGTGAAGTCTATTGTCTATCAGTTCTCCTAAATATTTCTCTCATGAGGATTTCCCAAGTTGTTTCCCATTTAGAGTATATGTAGCAAGTTTGTTTCTACATCCCAAATGCATAACCTTACATTTATCTACATTAAATGTCATCTGCCACTTTTCTGCCCATTCACTTAGTTTATCTAAATCCTTCTGTAGGGAAAAAACATCCAGTTCTGTATGTATTTCCTTACACAGCTTAGTGTCATCAGCAAATATTGAGACACTACTTTCAATCCCCACTTCTAGGTCATTAATAAACAAATTAAAAAGCATTGGGCCCAGGACTGAACCATGCAGCACCCCACTTATAACTTTAGACCAATTTGAAAAGGTTCCATTTACAACTCTCTGCCATCTATCATTTAACCAGTTCTCAATCCATGTACAGATACCACCACCCAAACCGAAGCCTAGTAACCATTGTGAGACACTGTATTAAAGGCTTTTTCAAAATCCAAGTATACTACATCAGCATACCTGGGAACTTCCAGTCGAGGGCTACCCGGAGGGTAGTCCTCTGTTCACCAGGGGGTGACAAAAATGACGCGAGTGTGTGTGTGGGCTTAACCCTTTGAGTGCCAGAGTGGTACGGAATGCATTGCAAAGCAATGCATTCCTTACTACTCTGGCACTCAGAGGGCTAGGGACTGAGTATCAGCAGGAGAAAAAGCGGATGTGGCAGAGTTTCAATAGAAACTCTCCACATCCGGAGGAATCAGCCTCTGCCCCGGAGACCCGGTAAAGTTCTGTCAGAACCGGAGTCTCCGGGGCAAATCCGGAGAGTTCCCAGGTATGTACATCAGCAGCAATTCCCCTGTCCAAATTACTACTTACTCTTTCATAAAATGCAAGTAAATTAGTCTGACATGATCTGTTCTTCATGAAACCATGCTGATTCCTATTAATAATATTGTTTGTCTTCACATAGTTCTGAATATTGTCAGTTAGTAACCCTTCTAGTATCTTACCCACTATTGAAGTCACATAGTTCTAAATACTGTCAGTTAGTAACCCTTCTAGTATCTTACCCACTATGGAAGTCAAGCTCACAGGTCCATAATTTCCTGGTTTGGATCTTGCTCCCTTTTTAAACAATGGAACTACATCAGCTTTCCTCCAATCACAGAGCACTATGCCTGATGAAAGTGAATCAATAAATATTAAGTATAATGGTCTTGCTATTACTGAACTATAACTATAACCCTCGCCAGTCTCTTGGACCTTGTCCTCAGTAAGCCATGTAAATAATGGAGGAAATTCCATCATCATGTCTGTTTGCCCATAGCCCATCATTGCTGTTTCCTTTGTATATACCGAAGCAAAGAATGTATTTAGGGTGTCAGCCATAGCCTTATCCTCACTAATCAATCCACCTGTCTCAGTCCTCAGAGGACCAATATCAAACTTAACCTTTTTGTTATTAATATACTTGTAGAATTGTTTAGTGTTTTTCTTGCTCTCAATTGCAATATTTCTCTCATTTTCAATTTTAGCTAGCTTAATTGCTTGTTTGCAGATTTTATTACATTCTTTGTAGTTTGACTTAAACACTTTAAAAGCCTGTTTTTTATTTCTCATTTTCCTGCAAACCTCATTATTAAACCACATTGGCTTCAATTTACTCCTCTTGTGCTTATTCCCCAATGGTATATATTGACACGTATATTTGTCTAAGAGCATTTTTATATGACTCTCTCTATTTTGTGATCTATGGTTGCAGGAGGGAACATAACATAGCCTTTTGGTGTGTGTTTTGGTGATTTGGTACCCTTAGTGTCAATTTGTGTGGTGAAAAGACAGAAACTTTAATATTTGCATAACGTTTTGATACATTTTTTATATCCCGTGAGTGCGATCCTTCTGCGTGCTGTTACTACATTTTTTCTGCTCCTGGGTTTGGAACCTGATACCTGAGTGCACCCCATAGACTAATATACACACATATATA
Organism: Rhinophrynus dorsalis; assembly: GCA_037306005.1. Lineage (NCBI taxonomy): Eukaryota > Metazoa > Chordata > Amphibia > Anura > Rhinophrynidae > Rhinophrynus > Rhinophrynus dorsalis. Next base: position 403,552,980 of record CM074724.1, on the reverse strand, counting down.
TATATATATATTATTGTTTTATTAATCATTGTTGGGGCTGGGACTTGTATGGGGATTTTGGGCTGTGTAAGTGGGTTGCTGTCTGGGACGATACAGGCCTGGCATCTCTGCCATGGAAGATATAGCAGTTCAAGCATGTTATCATCCATGGGTTTCTTTCGCTAACCTGCATAGCTAACCACGATGCTAAGCACTAAGACCCTTTACCTTGAGTCTTGTATCCACCAGCAATGCATGATATACTGCACTGATAGCTCCGGTTCATATAGGATAATCTATCTATCTAGTCCCCTGGCACTTCTCTATGAGTAACTGCTCTATAGTGGACGACAAACAGCAATATACCTGGATACTTCAGGGAGAGACAAACAAGCTCCTTCTAGGTAAATTACAAACTCCTTCATTTTCGACTAACACAGCATTTTAATACAGTTCAGTGAAAGGGGCAGTCACCACATAGACAAAACATGACACGCTGGGTTTAACATCAGACAAAGGTTACTAAAGGGGTGAGGTGGACACAAGACCATAAAGCAATCAATCTCAGCTGATAGTCATCTGTAGCTCTGAGCCTCTGAGTATGGGTGGGGGAAGGTTGGAGCAGGCTTCCATGACAATCCCTACCTATTCTCTCTATACCATTCAGTATTAGCGCCCACATAATCTCAGCTAGGGGGAGGAGAGGCTCCTATTATTGTGCCGTGTGACCCATAATAGTCCTGTTCATCACACTGTCATTCTCGCCTCCTTCTCACTTCCCCTCCGTCTGTCTGTTTGCTCCTTGTCTACAGATACCTCTCCCAAGAAAGTGTAGATTATCTGGAATTCCACTTTATTGAGCACGGAGTAGGGTGTTGGTGAGTAGGAATGGCCTCCAGCTTCATTTCAGTGCTTCTGAGTTTGTGGTATCTTTGTTTGGGAACAGGGGAATGAGTGGGTTCAATTGTTGCTGGTTGTGGTACAGTTTGCTGAACTGCAGGATTGGAGCCTCAGGTGCTTGTTATACATTTGGGGGAAATTACCGGAGACCTTTCCCGTCTGGACTTTGGGTGGAAGATTAAAAGGGATGTGGGAAGGCTGTTGGCCCTCTTCCCCAGGGTTATTATTGCAGATTGTGGCTAGAAGAGTTTGGAAAGGGGTGAAGAATCGCAGAATGCTGGATAGGTATAGGGTCAAGCTGAACATGAGGATGCCCTGTTGTATTTTAGGTTTGGGGGAGTGTAGTGGTAAGGCACAGGGTTTTTGAAGAAGGGGACCACATCTGCTCTGGGAAGATGGGATGCACCCTAAGGATATTGGTCTGGACTGTTTTAATATAGTGCTAATGGTAGGTATTGAGCAGGCTGTGGGTTCGGTTGGTGGGGCGGGATCTGCTGCCTAAGGGGGTTAGACAGCAGGCCCTTTGGCAGTGGTGTCCTTGCCTAGTACTGGGGTATGTGGTGTGTTAACAGAGAATAATTCAGGATGGTTCCTTAGGGAGTGAACCTAGGAATGTTTGTTCTGGGCTTATGTTGCGGGTGGTGATGTTACTCATTGGAGCTGGATGGATCTGGCACAATTGGGGTAATTGGTTTAACTTCACTTTAAAAATAAGGGGAATTGATTTGGGTTTTCAAGCACGAGCCCTGTCTGATTTGTCAATGTGAAGGGAATAGTAATTAAACAGAAAGCGAGTTATAGGGGAAAGGATGTTGGTAATAATGACTGTTATTCTGTGGATTTGAATCATTTACTGATGTTTCAATAAGTTTTAATAAATAAGTTTTTAATAAAGAGGCCTGTTCATACTCAAGATAAGTGTGGTGTGCTGCATTCCCCTTCATACCCTACACCTTTACATGAAAACCTATCATAGCAAACAATGGTTACCAAACAAATCCCTGTGGCTGAACAGCAAACATGGAAAATGTGCAATCAGTCCACCGAAAATAGACTTGTTAATTGTTACAGATATTGGTTTATTAATGTATCAAAACAATAACATTAAAAAAGTGTTGTGTGTGTATGTTTCTGAGTGTGAATGATTATCCATATGTGTGTGTGTGTATTTGTGTGTATATGTGTGTGTGTATATGTGTGTGTATTTGTATATATATATATATCTGTGTGTGTATGTGTTTGAGCATATCCATACATGTGTGTATTTGTGTTTATTTTGTATTCATCCCTGCTGAATGCATATGTTTATCCCAGACAGAAGTGGAGTCTCATGGAGTATACACAGATCTCCCAGTCTATAGTCCTGGCCTCTCTCTGTGATTGTACATGGAATATACACAGATCTCCCAGTCTATAGTCCTGGCCTCTCTCTGTGATTGTACATGGAATATACACAGATCTCCCAGTCTATAGTCCTGGCCTCTCTCTGTGATTGTACATGGAATATACACAGATCTCCCAGTCTATAGTCCTGGCCTCTCTCTGTGATTGTACATGGAATATACACAGATCTCCCAGTCTACAGTCCTGGCCTCTCTCTGTGATTGTACATGGAATATACACAGATCTCCCAGTCTACAGTCCTGGCCTCTCTCTATGATTGTACATGGAATATACACAGATCTCCCAGTCTACAGTCCTGGCCTCTCTGTGTGATTGTACATGGAATATACACAGATCTCCCAGTCTACAGTCCTGGCCTCTCTCTGTGATTGTACATGGAATATACACAGACCCCCCAGTCTATAGTCTTGGCCTCTCTCTGTGATTGTACATGGATTATACACAGATCTCCCAGTCTATAGTCCTGGCCTCTCTCTGTGATTGTACATGGAATATACACAGATCTCCCAGTCTATAGTCCTGGCCTCTCTCTGTGATTGTACATGGAATATACACAGATCTCCCAGTCTACAGTCCTGGCCTCTCTCTGTGATTGTACATGGAATATACACAGATCTCCCAGTCTACAGTCCTGGCCTCTCTGTGATTGTACATGGAGTATACACAGATCTCCCAGTCTACAGTCCTGGCCTCTCTCTGTGATTGTACATGGAATATAAACAGATCTCCCAGTCTATAGTCCTGGCCTCTCTCTGTGATTGTACATGGAATATACACAGATCTCCCAGTCTCTGGTCCTGGCCTCTCTCTGTGATTGTACATGGAATATACACAGATCTCCCAGTCTATAGTCCTGGCCTCTCTGTGATTGTACATGGAATATACACAGATCTCCCAGTCTATAGTCCTGGCCTCTCTGTGATTGTACATGGAATATATACAGATCTCCCAGTCTACAGTCCTGGCCTCTCTCTGTGATTGTACATGAAATATACACAGATCTCCCAGTCTACAGTCCTGGCCTCTCTCTGTGATTGTACATGGAATATACACAGATCTCCCAGTCTATAGTCCTGGCCTCTCTCTCTGATTGTACATGGAATATACACAGATCTCCCAGTCTATAGTCCTGGCCTCTCTCTGTGATTGTACATGGAATATACACAGATCTCCCAGTCTATAGTCCTGGCCTCTCTCTGTGATTGTACATGGAATATACACAGATCTCCCAGTCTATAGTCCTGGCCTCTCTCTGTGATTGTACATGGAATATACACAGATCTCCCAGTCTATAGTCCTGGCCTCTCTCTGTGATTGTACATGGAATATACACAGATCTCCCAGTCTATAGTCCTGGCCTCTCTCTGTGATTGTACATGGAATATACACAGATCTCCCAGTCTATAGTCCTGGCCTCTCTCTGTGATTGTACATGGAATATACACAGATCTCCCAGTCTATAGTCCTGGCCTCTCTCTCTGATTGTACATGGAATATACACAGATCTCCCAGTCTATAGTCCTGGCCTCTCTGTGATTGTACATGGAATATACACAGATCTCCCAGTCTATAGTCCTGGCCTCTCTCTGTGATTGTACATGGAATATACACAGATCTCCCAGTCTACAGTCCTGGCCTCTCTGTGATTGTACATGGAATATACACAGATCTCCCAGTCTATAGTCCTGGCCTCTCCCTGTGATTGTACATGGAATATACACATATCTCCCAGTCTATAGTCCTGGCCTCTCTCTGTGATTGTACATGGAATATACAGATCTCCCAGTCTATAGTCCTGTCCTCTCTCTGTGATTGTACATGGAATATACACAGATCTCCCAGTCTATAGTCCTGGCCTCTCTGTGATTGTACATGGAATATACACAGATCTCCCAGTCTATAGTCCTGTCCTCTCTCTGTGATTGTACATGGAATATACACAGATCTCCCAGTCTATAGTCCTGGCCTCTCTGTGATTGTACATGGAGTATACACAGATCTCCCAGTCTATAGTCCTGGCCTCTCTCTGTGATTGTACATGGAATATACACAGATCTCCCAGTCTACAGTCCTGGCCTCTCTCTGTGATTGTACATGGAATATACACAGATCTCCCAGTCTACAGTCCTGGCCTCTCTGTGATTGCACATGGAATATACACAGATCTCCCAGTCTATAGTCCTGGCCTCTCTGTGATTGTACATGGAGTATACACAGATCTCCCAGTCTATAGTCCTGGCCTCTCTCTGTGATTGTACATGGAATATACACAGATCTCCCAGTCTATAGTCCTGGCCTCTCTGTGATTGTACATGGAATATACACAGATCTCCCAGTCTATAGTCCTGGCCTCTCTCTGTGATTGTACATGGAATATACACAGATCTCCCAGTCTACAGTCCTGGCCTCTCTGTGATTGCACATGGAATATACACAGATCTCCCAGTCTATAGTCCTGGCCTCTCTGTGATTGTACATGGAATATACACAGATCTCCCAGTCTATAGTCCTGGCCTCTCTCTGTGATTGTACATGGAATATACACAGATCTCCCAGTCTATAGTCCTGGCCTCTCTGTGATTGTACATGGAATATACACAGATCTCCCAGTCTATAGTCCTGGCCTCTCTCTGTGATTGTACATGGAATATACACAGATCTCCCAGTCTACAGTACTGGCCTCTCTCTATGATTGTACATGGAATATACACAGATCTCCCAGTCTATAGTCCTGGCCTCTCTCTGTGATTGTACATGGAATATACACAGATCTCCCAGTCTATAGTCCTGGCCTCTCTCTGTGATTGTACATGGAATATACACAGATCTCCCAGTCTATAGTCCTGGCCTCTCTCTATGATTGTACATGTAATATACACAGATCTCCCAGTCTATAGTCCTGGCCTCTCTCTGTGATTGTACATGGAATATACACAGATCTCCCAGTCTATAGTCCTGGCCTCTCTGTGATTGTACATGGAATATACACAGATCTCCCAGTCTATAGTCCTGGCCTCTCTGTGATTGTACATGGAATATACACAGATCTCCCTGTCTATAGTCCTGGCCTCTCTCTGTGATTGTACATGGAGTATACACTGATCTCCCAGTCTACAGTCCTGGCCTCTCTCTGTGATTGTACATGGAATATACACAGATCTCCCAGTCTCTGGTCCTGGCCTCTCTCTGTGATTGTACATGGAATATACACAGATCTCCCAGTCTATAGTCCTGGCCTCTCTCTATGATTGTACATGGAATATACACAGATCTCCCAGTCTATAGTCCTGGCCTCTCTCTGTGATTGTACATGGAATATACACAGATCTCCCAGTCTATAGTCCTGGCCTCTCTCTGTGATTGTACATGGAGTATACACAGATCTCCCAGTCTATAGTCCTGGCCTCTCTCTGTGATTGTACATGGAATATATACAGATCTCCCTGTCTATAGTCCTGGCCTCTCTCTGTGATTGTACGTGGAATATACACAGATCTCCCAGTCTATAGTCCTGGCCTCTCTCTGTGATTGTACATGGAATATACACAGATCTCCCAGTCTATAGTCCTGGCCTCTCTCTGTGATTGTACATGGAATATACACAGATCTCCCAGTCTATAGTCCTGGCCTCTCTCTGTGATTGTACATGGAATATACACAGATCTACCAGTCTATAGTCCTGGCCTCTCTCTGTGATTGTACATGGAATATACACAGATCTCCCAGTCTATAGTCCTGGCCTCTCTGTGATTGTACATGGAATATACACAGATCTCCCAGTCTATAGTCCTGGCCTCTCTCTGTGACTGTACATGGAATATACACAGATCTCCCAGTCTATAGTCCTGGCCTCTCTGTGATTGTACATGGAGTATACACAGATCTCCCAGTCTATAGTCCTGGCCTCTCTCTGTGATTGTACATGGAATATACACAGATCTCCCAGTCTATAGTCCTGGCCTCTCTCTGTGATTGTACATGGAATATACACAGATCTCCCAGTCTATAGTCCTGGCCTCTCTCTGTGATTGTACATGGAATATACACAGATCTCCCAGTCTATAGTCCTGGCCTCTCTCTGTGATTGTACATGGAATATACACAGATCTCCCAGTCTATAGTACTGGCCTCTCTCTGTGATTGTACATGGAATATACACAGATCTCCAGGCTTGGCCTCTGTGTGACATCTGTCGGACTCTACTCTGACGTGACTTATGCACAAATCCCGGGAAGAGCTGGGGGAGGGCAGGAGTCAGGATAATCTTCAGTCCGAGGTTAGGAGCCAGGAGCTATGGTCAGTATCAACCTTACGGGACAGTGAGCCACGCGGGCCGGGCGGAGGGGAGCGTGGGGACCCAGGTAAGGAACCCTAAGTTCTTATAGCTGTCAGTAAATGGAGTGTCCCGGGGTACAGGGGGGGATAAGTGACCCCTTATTGTGTGAGATTCAGTCAGATGTCTCCTCGCTTTGTGTGTAGAACAGATTATTATCCAGTTTAGGACTCACACGTAAAGGACAAAACCACAACAAAATGGACAGACGCCGATTGAGTTAAATGAGGACTTAAATAACCTGAATTCTCTGGAGGTCTCCAATGTATTGCAAAGGAATGAGTTGTGGCACTCTTTAGCATTGAAAAGGTTAAATCTCTGTTTAAATCAATGGAGGTTTTAGGAATAGTTATTTATTCCCAAAGGGGAGTGTGTTTGCTTAAGAATTGCTCCTCTTGTATCTGTGACTATCTCCGTGCGTCTTGGTGAGTGTGACGGCGCTGAATGAACGGCGCCAGGTGGTGGCTTAATCCGGGATGGAAAAAATCCATCAGATAACCACTAGATTGTTATTGTCTGTAAATGGGTTAATATGGTTACACTGATAGTATGGCATTTATGAAGTGATATTTGGGTGACTTTAAGGCTTTTTTAGGCAATATTATAGGTAACAACGTGATGTCACATACGTGAATGGTTGTACACAATTACAGAGCAATAGGCGCGTTATTTGGTGTGACACTATGATGTCATAATGTCATGTAGATGGGTTTTGTGCTGTATGATTTCACTTGTAAGAAGCCGTTAGGTAATTAAGGGTTTAGAATGAGGTGTGCACTCCAGGAATGACGGGAATCGTTACCGTATTCACAGTCCAGATGTGTGATAATTAGGGGATTATTTATCAATGTGTCACTACGGACTAAACGTTATGTAATAATCCTGTGAAACATCCACATGTAACAGTCAAATTCCACATAAAAACTTTATGATTGTGAAATATCCAGGGGCAAACGTATCAAAGCGTCACTAAGAAGTCGCTGTCCAGCGGATTAGTGACATAACTACTTTGGGGGTCATTATCTTTATATGCGCTATTTCTTGTAGTGCTTGATATATCGTCTGTATTCATTGTGATAGAGAACAGCTATTCTGGATCTAACTGCCTGCACCACAGGGGAGAAATTTAAAAAATTGCTAAATATTTAACCCATTGAATGCCATAAAAGTATCTCATTGTGTCGCAATGCATTGGACCCCTCGCTGACACTCAATGGTTTAAACTGGACTTTTAACCCTTGGAATGCTGGATAGAGAAGTCTCCACCATGCATTGGAGACATCTCCAGTATTCAGATGGTTAAATACCCAATAAAATTGACTGGAATCTATGGAATTGCTGCTAGTGCCCTGTGGGGTAGTTGTCTTGCTGCACATTATCTAAGTGAATACAGACACTGTGTCTTTAAGGATCACATTATCTAAGTGAATACAGACACCGTGTCTTTAAGGATCACAAATGAAGTTACTGGGAGTTTACTTGTGATCTGTCTTTCATTTTCTTTTGTTATTTTGTTTAACCCTTTTTTAACACCAGAGGAATGTGTAAGATATTTCAAAGAAATTTGTTGAGCACCTCTCTAGTCCTTAAAGTGTTAATAACTGTGCACAAGTCACACACAGCTGTGTTAATCCCCCATTTCTTAATCACCGACACAGTCAGGCGCAGCCGCAAACAAGGGCAATAGCAGCTCCACAGAAAAGAACAGTATTGATACACACACCCTGGTATTGATACACACCCTGATATTGATAGACACACCCTGATATTTATACACACCTGGTAATGATACACCCTGATATTTATACACACACCTGGTATTGATACACACCCTGATATTGATACACACCCTGGTATTGATACACACACTGATATTGCTACAAACCCTGATATTGATACACACCCTAGTATTGATACACACACTAATATTGATAAAAAAACCCTGATATTGATACACACCCTAGTACTGAGACACACACTAATATTGATACACACACCCTGGTATTGATACACAAACTGATAATGATACACACACCCTGGTATTGATACACACACTGATATTGATACACCCCCTGGTATTGATACATACTCCATTGATACACAACCTATTGATACACACCCTGGTATTGATATACACTCTATTGATACAAACCCTGATATTGATACCCACCCTAGTATTGATACACACACTAATATTGATACACACACCCTGGTATTGATACACACACTGATATTGATACTAACCCTGATATTGATACACACCCTAGTATTGATACACACACTGATATTGATACAAACCCTGATATTGATACACCCCCTGGTATTGATAAATACTCTATTGATACACACACTATTGATACACACCCTAGTATTGATACACACACTGATATTGATACAAACCCTGATATTGATACACCCCCTGGTATTGATAAATACTCTATTGATACACACACTATTGATACACACCCTGATATTAATACACACCCTGGTATAGATACAAACCCTGGTATAGATACACACCCTGACTGATTAGATGACGTATCGATAACGTGTCTCTGTCATTAATGATAGTTGTCCCTTGTGTACTAGGACAGAATCTTTCCAAACCCAAACATTTCCTTCTTTTGGTGAATCTGTTGGATTTTTTTATTTATAAATAACTAACTTTCTTATTGGTCACTAAAAGTCACCACGGAACGAAAACGGGCTAGAAATATTACATAGAATTCCAAAGAGTTGTATTAATTTAAATTTAAGAGAACAAACGTATAGAATGTTACGATTTAACTTACCTGCTTCCATCTAGTTTGGCGCTAGTGTATTCAGAAGCTCCAAAAATGTGTTTTAGACTAAAATTCACCACTAACTAAACACAGCTCGCCTTCCTCTACACATCAGGCCATAAGGAACACAGGGCCGTGTACACAGAGACAAAGCGGAGCAATGGCATAAACCAACTGCACCATAAAGGACATGGAAACATTTACCTTATCCACTTCCCTGCCAAGGATGTGGCTGTCCCTGATATCACTACTCCACTACTAAGGACGTGTCTATCCATACTATATACCACTTCACTACTAAGGACGTGTCTGTACATACTATATACCACTTCACTACTAAGGACGTGTCTGTACATACTATATACCACTTCACTACTAAGGACGTGTCTGTTCATAATATATACCACTTCACTACTAAGGACGTGTCTGTCCATACTATATACCACTTCACTACTAAGGACGTGTCTGTACATACTATATACCACTTCACTACTAAGGACGTGTCTGTCCATACTATATACCACTTCACTACTAAGGACGTGTCTGTCCATACTATATACCACTTCACTACTAAGGACGTGTCTGTACATACTATATACCACTTCACTACTAAGGACGTGTCTGTCCATACTATATACCACTTCACTACTAAGGACGTGTCTGTCCATACTATATACCACTGCACTACTAAGGACGTGTCTGTCCATACTATAACCACTTCACTACTAAGGACGTGTCTGTACATACTATATACCACTTCACTACTAAGGACGTGTCTGTCCATACTATATACCACTTCACTACTAAGGACGTGTCTGTCCATACTATATACCACTTCACTACTAAGGACGTGTCTGTCCATACTATATACCACTTCACTACTAAGGACATGTCTGTCCATACTATATACCACTTCACTACTAAGGACGTGTCTGTACATACTATATACAACTTCACTACTAAGGACATGTCTGTACATACTATATACCACTTCACTACTAAGGACGTGTCTATCCATACTATATACCACTTCACTACTAAGGACGTGTCTGTCCATACTATATACCACTTCACTACTAAGGACGTGTCTGTCCATACTATATACCACTTCACTACTAAGGACGTGTCTGTCCATACTATATACCACTTCACTACGAAGGACATGTCTGTCCATGCTATATACCACTTCACTACTAAGGACATGTCTGTCCATACTATATACCACTTCACTACTAAGGACATGTCTGTCCATACTATATACCACTTCACTACTAAGGACGTGTCTGTCCATACTATATACCACTTCACTACTAAGGACGTGTCTGTCCATACTATATACCACTTCACTACTAAAGACATGTCTGTCCATACTATAACCACTTCACTACTAAGGACGTGTCTGTCCATACTATATACCACTTCACTACTAAGGACGTGTCTATCCATACTATATACCACTTCACTACTAAGGACGTGTCTGTCCATACTATATACCACTTCACTACTAAGAACATGTCTGTCCATACTATATACCACTTCACTACTAAGGACGTGTCTGTCCATACTATATACCACTTCACTACTAAGGACATGTCTGTCCATGCTATATACCACTTCACTACTAAGGACGTGTCTGTCCATACTATATACCACTTCACTACTAAGGACGTGTCTGTCCATGCTATATACCACTTCACTGCTAAGGACGTGTCTGTCCATACTATATACCACTTCACTACTAAGGACGTGTCTGTCCATACTATATACCACTTCACTACTAAGGACATGTCTGTCCATGCTATATACCACTTCACTACTAAGGACGTGTCTGTCCATACTATATACCACTTCACTACTAAGTACGTGTCTGTCCATGCTATATACCACTTCACTACTAAGGACATGTCTGTCCATACTATGTACCACTTCACTACTAAGGACGTGTCTGTCCATGCTATATACCACTTCACTACTAAGGACGTGTCTGTCCATACTATATACCACTTCACTACTAAGGACGTGTCTGTACATACTATATACCACTTCACTACTAAGGACATGTCTGTCCATACTATATACCACTTCACTACTAAGGACGTGTCTGTCCATACTATATACCACTTCACTACTAAGGACGTGTCTGTCCATACTATATATCACTTCACTACTAAGGACGTGTCTGTCCATACTATAACCACTTCACTACTAAGGACATGGCTGTCCATACTATATACCACTTCACTACTAAGGACGTGTCTGTCCATACTATATTCCACTTCACTACTAAGGACGTGTCTGTCCATACTATATACCACTTCACTACTAAGGACATGTCTGTACATACTATATACCACTTCACTACTAAGGACGTGTCTGTACATACTATATACCACTTCACTACTAAGGACGTGTCTGTCCATACTATATACCACTTCACTGCTAAGGACGTGTCTGTCCATACTATATACCACTTCACTACTAAGGACGTGTCTGTACATACTATATACCACTTCACTACTAAGGATGTGTCTGTCCATACTATATACCACTTCACTGCTAAGGACGTGTCTGTCCATACTATATACCACTTCACTACTAAGGACGTGTCTGTCCATACTATATACCACTTCACTACTAAGGATGTGTCTGTACATACTATATACCACTTCACTATTAAGTACGTGTCTGTCCATACTATATACCACTTCACTACTAAGGACGTGTCTGTCCATACTATATACCACTTCACTACTAAGGACGTGTCTGTCCATACTATATACCACTTCACTACTAAGGACGTGTCTGTCCATGCTATATACCACTTCACTACTAAGGACGTGTCTGTCCATACTATAACCACTTCACTACTAAGGACGTGTCTATCCATACTATATACCACTTCACTACTAAGGACGTGTCTGTCCATACTATATACCACTTCACTACTAAGGACGTGTCTGTCCATACTATATACCACTTCACTACTAAGGACGTGTCTGTCCATACTATATACCACTTCACTACTAAGGACGTGTCTGTACATACTATATACCACTTCACTACTAAGGACGTGTCTGTACATACTATATACCACTTCACTACTAAGGACGTGTCTGTCCATACTATATACCACTTCACTGCTAAGGACGTGTCTGTCCATACTATATACCACTTCACTACTAAGGACGTGTCTGTACATACTATATACCACTTCACTACTAAGGACGTGTCTGTCCATACTATATACCACTTCACTGCTAAGGACGTGTCTGTCCATACTATATACCACTTCACTACTAAGGACGTGTCTGTCCATACTATATACCACTTCACTACTAAGGACGTGTCTGTACATACTATATACCACTTCACTACTAAGTACGTGTCTGTCCATACTATATACCAATTCACTACTAAGGACGTGTCTGTCCATACTATATACCACTTCACTACTAAGGACGTGTCTGTCCATACTATATACCACTTCACTACTAAGGACGTGTCTGTCCATACTATATACCACTTCACTACTAAGGACGTGTCTGTCCATACTATATACCACTTCACTACTAAGGACGTGTCTGTCCATACTATATACCACTTCACTACTAAGGACGTGTCTGTCCATACTATAACCACTTCACTACTAAGGACGTGTCTATCCATACTATATACCACTTCACTACTAAGGACGTGTCTGTACATACTATATACCACTGCACTACTAAGGACATGTCTGTCCATACTATATACCACTTCACTACTAAGGACATGTCTGTCCATACTATATACCACTTCACTACTAAGGACGTGTCTGTCCATACTATATACCACTTCACTACTAAGGACGTGTCTGTCCATACTATATACCACTTCACTACTAAGGACATGTCTGTACATACTATATACCACTTCACTACTAAGGACGTGTCTGTCCATACTATATACCACTTCACTACTAAGGACGTGTCTGTCCATACTATATACCACTTCACTACTAAGGACATGTCTGTACATACTATATACCACTTCACTACTAAGGACGTGTCTGTCCATACTATATACTAATTCACTACTAAGGACGTGTCTGTCCATACTATATACCACGTCACTACTAAGGACGTGTCTGTCCATGCTATATACCACTTCACTACTAAGGACGTGTCTGTCTATACTATATACCACTTCACTACTAAGGACGTGTCTGTCCATACTATATACCACTTCACTACTAAGTACGTGTCTATCCATACTATATACCACTTCACTACTAAGGACATGTCTGTCCATACTATATACCACTTCACTACTAAGGACGTGTCTGTCCATACTATATACCACTTCACTACTAAGGACTTGTCTGTCCATACTATATACCACTTCATTACTAAGGACGTGTCTGTCCATACTATAACCACTTCACTACTAAGGACGTGTCTGTCCATACTATAACCACTTCACTACTAAGGACGTGTCTGTCCATACTATATACCACTTCACTACTAAGGACGTGTCTGTCCATACTATATACCACTTCACTACTAAGGACGTGTCTGTCCATACTATATACCACTTCACTACTAAGGACGTGTCTGTCCATACTATATACCACTTCACTACTAAGGACGTGTCTGTCCATACTATATACCACATCACTACTAAGGACGTGTCTGTCCATACTATATACCACTTCACTACTAAGGACGTGTCTGTCCATACTATATACCACTTCACTACTAAGGACGTGTCTGTCCATACTATATACCACTTCACTACTAAGGACGTGTCTGTCCATACTATATACCACTTCACTACTAAGGACGTGTCTGTACATACTATATACCACTTCACTACTAAGTACGTGTCTGTCCATACTATATACCAATTCACTACTAAGGACGTGTCTGTCCATACTATATACCACTTCACTACTAAGGACGTGTCTGTCCATACTATATACCACTTCACTACTAAGGACGTGTCTGTCCATACTATATACCACTTCACTACTAAGGACGTGTCTGTCCATACTATATACCACTTCACTACTAAGGACGTGTCTGTCCATACTATATACCACTTCACTACTAAGGACGTGTCTGTCCATACTATAACCACTTCACTACTAAGGACGTGTCTATCCATACTATATACCACTTCACTACTAAGGACGTGTCTGTACATACTATATACCACTGCACTACTAAGGACATGTCTGTCCATACTATATACCACTTCACTACTAAGGACATGTCTGTCCATACTATATACCACTTCACTACTAAGGACGTGTCTGTCCATACTATATACCACTTCACTACTAAGGACGTGTCTGTACATACTATATACCACTTCACTACTAAGGACGTGTCTGTCCATACTATATACCACTTCACTACTAAGGACGTGTCTGTCCATACTATATACCACTTCACTACTAAGGACATGTCTGTACATACTATATACCACTTCACTACTAAGGACGTGTCTGTCCATACTATATACTAATTCACTACTAAGGACGTGTCTGTCCATACTATATACCACGTCACTACTAAGGACGTGTCTGTCCATGCTATATACCACTTCACTACTAAGGACGTGTCTGTCTATACTATATACCACTTCACTACTAAGGACGTGTCTGTCCATACTATATACCACTTCACTACTAAGTACGTGTCTATCCATACTATATACCACTTCACTACTAAGGACATGTCTGTCCATACTATATACCACTTCACTACTAAGGACGTGTCTGTCCATACTATATACCACTTCACTACTAAGGACTTGTCTGTCCATACTATATACCACTTCATTACTAAGGACGTGTCTGTCCATACTATAACCACTTCACTACTAAGGACGTGTCTGTCCATACTATAACCACTTCACTACTAAGGACGTGTCTGTCCATACTATATACCACTTCACTACTAAGGACGTGTCTGTCCATACTATATACCACTTCACTACTAAGGACGTGTCTGTCCATACTATATACCACTTCACTACTAAGGACGTGTCTGTCCATACTATATACCACTTCACTACTAAGGACGTGTCTGTCCATACTATATACCATTTCACTACTAAGGACGTGTCTGTCCATACTATATACCACTTCACTACTAAGGACGTGTCTGTCCATACTATATACCACTTCACTACTAAGGACGTGTCTGTCCATACTATATACCACTTCACTACTAAGGACGTGTCTGTCCATACTATTTACCACTTCACTACTAAGGACGTGTCTGTCCATACTATATACCACTTCACTACTAAGGACGTGTCTGTCCATACTATATACCACTTCAATACTAAGGACGTGTCTGTCCATACTATATACCACTTCACTACTAAGGACGTGTCTGTCCATACTATATACCACTTCACTACTAAGAACATGTCTGTCCATACTATATACCACTTCACTACTAAGGACGTGTCTGTCCATACTATATACCACTTCACTACTAAGGACATGTCTGTCCATGCTATATACCACTTCACTACTAAGGACGTGTCTGTCCATACTATATACCACTTCACTACTAAGGACGTGTCTGTCCATGCTATATACCACTTCACTGCTAAGGACGTGTCTGTCCATACTATATACCACTTCACTACTAAGGACGTGTCTGTCCATACTATATACCACTTCACTACTAAGGACATGTCTGTCCATGCTATATACCACTTCACTACTAAGGACGTGTCTGTCCATACTATATACCACTTCACTACTAAGTACGTGTCTGTCCATGCTATATACCACTTCACTACTAAGGACGTGTCTGTCCATACTATATACCACTTCACTACTAAGGACATGTCTGTCCATACTATATACCACTTCACTACTAAGGACGTGTCTGTCCATACTATATACCACTTCACTACTAAGGACGTGTCTGTCCATACTATATACCACTTCACTACTAAGTACGTGTCTATCCATACTATATACCACTTCACTACTAAGGACGTGTCTGTACATACTATATACCACTTCACTACTAAGGACGTGTCTGTCCATACTATATACCACTTCACTACTAAGGACGTGTCTGTCCATACTATATACCACTTCACTACTAAGGACGTGTCTGTCCATACTATATACCACTTCACTACTATGGACGTGTCTGTCCATACTACAACCACTTCACTACTAAGGACGTGTCTATCCATACTATATACCACTTCACTACTAAGGACGTGTCTGTACATACTATATACCACTGCACTACTAAGGACATGTCTGTCCATACTATATACCACTTCACTACTAAGGACATGTCTGTCCATACTATATACCACTTCACTACTAAGGACGTGTCTGTCCATACTATATACCACTTCACTACTAAGGACGTGTCTGTCCATACTATATACCACTTCACTACTAAGGACATGTCTGTACATACTATATACCACTTCACTACTAAGGACGTGTCTGTCCATACTATATACCACTTCACTACTAAGGACGTGTCTGTCCATACTATATACCACTTCACTACTAAGGACATGTCTGTACATACTATATACCACTTCACTACTAAGGACGTGTCTGTCCATACTATATACTAATTCACTACTAAGGACGTGTCTGTCCATACTATATACCACGTCACTACTAAGGACGTGTCTGTCCATGCTATATACCACTTCACTACTAAGGACGTGTCTGTCTATACTATATACCACTTCACTACTAAGGACGTGTCTGTCCATACTATATACCACTTCACTACTAAGTACGTGTCTATCCATACTATATACCACTTCACTACTAAGGACATGTCTGTCCATACTATATACCACTTCACTACTAAGGACGTGTCTGTCCATACTATATACCACTTCACTACTAAGGACTTGTCTGTCCATACTATATACCACTTCATTACTAAGGACGTGTCTGTCCATACTATAACCACTTCACTACTAAGGACGTGTCTGTCCATACTATAACCACTTCACTACTAAGGACGTGTCTGTCCATACTATATACCACTTCACTACTAAGGACGTGTCTGTCCATACTATATACCACTTCACTACTAAGGACGTGTCTGTCCATACTATATACCACTTCACTACTAAGGACGTGTCTGTCCATACTATATACCACTTCACTACTAAGGACGTGTCTGTCCATACTATATACCACTTCACTACTAAGGACGTGTCTGTCCATACTATATACCACTTCACTACTAAGGACGTGTCTGTCCATACTATATACCACTTCACTACTAAGGACGTGTCTGTCCATACTATATACCACTTCACTACTAAGGACGTGTCTGTCCATACTATTTACCACTTCACTACTAAGGACGTGTCTGTCCATACTATATACCACTTCACTACTAAGGACGTGTCTGTCCATACTATATACCACTTCAATACTAAGGACGTGTCTGTCCATACTATATACCACTTCACTACTAAGGACGTGTCTGTCCATACTATATACCACTTCACTACTAAGAACATGTCTGTCCATACTATATACCACTTCACTACTAAGGACGTGTCTGTCCATACTATATACCACTTCACTACTAAGGACATGTCTGTCCATGCTATATACCACTTCACTACTAAGGACGTGTCTGTCCATACTATATACCACTTCACTACTAAGGACGTGTCTGTCCATGCTATATACCACTTCACTGCTAAGGACGTGTCTGTCCATACTATATACCACTTCACTACTAAGGACGTGTCTGTCCATACTATATACCACTTCACTACTAAGGACATGTCTGTCCATGCTATATACCACTTCACTACTAAGGACGTGTCTGTCCATACTATATACCACTTCACTACTAAGTACGTGTCTGTCCATGCTATATACCACTTCACTACTAAGGACGTGTCTGTCCATACTATATACCACTTCACTACTAAGGACATGTCTGTCCATACTATATACCACTTCACTACTAAGGACGTGTCTGTCCATACTATATACCACTTCACTACTAAGGACGTGTCTGTCCATACTATATACCACTTCACTACTAAGTACGTGTCTATCCATACTATATACCACTTCACTACTAAGGACGTGTCTGTACATACTATATACCACTTCACTACTAAGGACGTGGCTGTCCATACTATATACCACTTCACTACTAAGAACGTGTCTATCCATACTATATACCACTTCACTACTAAGGACGTGTCTGTACATACTATATACCACTTCACTACTAAGTACGTGTCTGTCCATACTATATACCACTTCACTACTAAGGACGTGTCTGTCCATACTATATACCACTTCACTACTAAGGACGTGTCTGTCCATACTATATACCACTTCACTACTAAGGACGTGTCTGTCCATACTATATACCACTTCACTACTAAGGACGTGTCTGTCCATACTATATACCACTTCACTACTAAGGACGTGTCTGTCCATACTATAACCACTTCACTACTAAGGACGTGTCTATCCATACTATATACCACTTCACTACTAAGGACGTGTCTGTACATACTATATACCACTGCACTACTAAGGACATGTCTGTCCATACTATATACCACTTCACTACTAAGGACATGTCTGTCCATACTATATACCACTTCACTACTAAGGACGTGTCTGTCCATACTATATACCACTTCACTACTAAGGACGTGTCTGTCCATACTATATACCACTTCACTACTAAGGACATGTCTGTACATACTATATACCACTTCACTACTAAGGACGTGTCTGTCCATACTATATACCAATTCACTACTAAGGACGTGTCTGTCCATACTATATACCACGTCACTACTAAGGACGTGTCTGTCCATGCTATATACCACTTCACTACTAAGGACGTGTCTGTCTATACTATATACCACTTCACTACTAAGGACGTGTCTGTCCATACTATATACCACTTCACTACTAAGTACGTGTCTATCCATACTATATACCACTTCACTACTAAGGACATGTCTGTCCATACTATATACCACTTCACTACTAAGGACGTGTCTGTCCATACTATATACCACTTCACTACTAAGGACTTGTCTGTCCATACTATATACCACTTCATTACTAAGGACGTGTCTGTCCATACTATAACCACTTCACTACTAAGGACGTGTCTGTCCATACTATAACCACTTCACTACTAAGGACATGTCTATCCATACTAAATACCACTTCACTACTAAGGACGTGTCTGTCCATACTATATACCACTTCACTACTAAGGACGTGTCTGTCCATACTATATACCACTTCACTACTAAGGACATGTCTGTCCATACTATATACCACTTCACTACTAAGGACGTGTCTGTCCATACTATATACCACTTCACTACTAAGGACATGTCTGTCCATGCTATATACCACTTCACTACTAAGGACGTGTCTGTCCATGCTATATACCACTTCACTACTAAGGACGTGTCTGTCCATACTATATACCACTTCACTACTAAGGACGTGTCTGTCCATGCTATATACCACTTCACTACTAAGGACGTGTCTGTCCATACTATATACCACTTCACTACTAAGGACATGTCTGTCCATACTATATACCACTTCACTACTAAGGACGTGTCTGTCCATACTATATACCACTTCACTACTAAGGACGTGTCTGTCCATACTATATACCACTTCACTTCTAAGTACGTGTCTATCCATACTATATACCACTTCACTACTAAGAACGTGTCTGTACATACTATATACCACTTCACTACTAAGGACGTGGCTGTCCATACTATATACCACTTCACTACTAAGGACGTGTCTATCCATACTATATACCACTTCACTACTAAGGACGTGTCTGTCCATACTATATACCACTTCACTACTAAGGACGTGTCTGTCCATACTATATACCACTTCACTACTAAGGACGTGTCTGTCCATACTATATACCACTTCACTACTAAGGACGTGTCTGTCCATACTATAACCACTTCACTACTAAGGACATGGCTGTCCATACTATATACCACTTCACTACTAAGGACGTGTCTGTCCATACTATAACCACTTCACTACTAAGGACATGTCTGTCCATACTATATACCACTTCACTACTAAGGACGTGTCTGTCCATACTATATACCACTTCACTACTAAGGACGTGTCTGTCCATACTATATACCACTTGACTACTAAGGACGTGGCTGTCCATACTATATACCACTTCACTACTAAGGACGTGTCTGTCCATACTATATACCACTTCACTACTAAGGACGTGTCTGTCCATACTATATACCACTTCACTACTAAGGACGTGTCTGTCCATACTATATACCACTTCACTATTAAGGACGTGTCTGTCCATACTATATACCACTTCACTACTAAGGACGTGTCTGTCCATCCTATATATCACTTCACTACTAAGGACGTGTCTGTCCATACTATAACCACTTCACTACTAAGTACGTGTCTATCCATACTATATACCACTTCACTACTAAGGACGTGTCTGTACATACTATATACCACTTCACTACTAAGGACGTGTCTGTCCATACTATATACCACTTCACTACTAAGGACATGTCTGTCCATACTATATACCACTTCACTACTAAGGACGTGTCTGTCCATACTATATACCACTTCACTACTAAGGACATGTCTGTCCATGCTATATACCACTTCACTACTAAGGACGTGTCTGTCCATGCTATATACCACTTCACTACTAAGGACGTGTCTGTCCATACTATATACCACTTCACTACTAAGTACGTGTCTGTCCATGCTATATACCACTTCACTACTAAGGACGTGTCTGTCCATACTATATACCACTTCACTACTAAGGACATGTCTGTCCATACTATATACCACTTCACTACTAAGGACGTGTCTGTCCATACTATATACCACTTCACTACTAAGGACGTGTCTGTCCATACTATATACCACTTCACTACTAAGTACGTGTCTATCCATACTATATACCACTTCACTACTAAGAACGTGTCTGTACATACTATATACCACTTCACTACTAAGGACGTGGCTGTCCATACTATATACCACTTCACTACTAAGGACGTGTCTATCCATACTATATACCACTTCACTACTAAGGACGTGTCTGTCCATACTATATACCACTTCACTACTAAGGACGTGTCTGTCCATACTATATACCACTTCACTACTAAGGACGTGTCTGTCCATACTATATACCACTTCACTACTAAGGACGTGTCTGTCCATACTATATACCACTTCACTACTAAGGACGTGTCTGTCCATACTATAACCACTTCACTACTAAGGACATGGCTGTCCATACTATATACCACTTCACTACTAAGGACGTGTCTGTCCATACTATAACCACTTCACTACTAAGGACATGTCTGTCCATACTATATACCACTTCACTACTAAGGACGTGTCTGTCCATACTATATACCACTTCACTACTAAGGACGTGTCTGTCCATACTATATACCACTTGACTACTAAGGACGTGGCTGTCCATACTATATACCACTTCACTACTAAGGACGTGTCTGTCCATACTATATACCACTTCACTACTAAGGACGTGTCTGTCCATACTATATACCACTTCACTACTAAGGACGTGTCTGTCCATACTATATACCACTTCACTATTAAGGACGTGTCTGTCCATACTATATACCACTTCACTACTAAGGACGTGTCTGTCCATCCTATATATCACTTCACTACTAAGGACGTGTCTGTCCATACTATAACCACTTCACTACTACGGACGTGTCTGTCCATGCTATATACCATTTCACTACTAAGGACGTGTCTGTACATACTATATACCACTTCACTACTAAGGACGTGTCTGTCCATACTATATACCACTTCACTGCTAAGGACGTGTCTGTCCATACTATATACCACTTCACTACTAAGGACGCGTCTGTCCATACTATATACCACTTCACTACTAAGGACGTGTCTGTCCATCCTATATATCACTTCACTACTAAGGACGCGTCTGTCCATACTATATACCACTTCACTACTAAGGACGTGTCTGTCCATCCTATATATCACTTCACTACTAAGGACGTGTCTGTCCATGCTATATACCACTTCACTACTAAGGACATGTCTGTCCATACTATATACCACTTCACTACTAAGGACTTGTCAGTCTATACTAAATACCACTTCACTACTAAGGACATGTCTGTCCATACTATATACCACTTCATTACTAAGGACATTTCTGTCCATGCTATAACCACTTCACTACTAAGGACATGGCTGTCCATACTATATACCACTTCACTACTAAGGACGTGTCTGTCCATACTATATACCACTTCACTACTAAGGACGTGTCTGTCCATACTATATACCACTTCACTACTAAGGACGTGTCTGTCCATACTATATACCACTTCACTACTAAGGACATGTCTGTCCATACTATATACCACTTCACTACTAAGGACGTGTCTGTACATACTATATACCACTTCACTACTAAGGACATGTCTGTCCATACTATATACCACTTCACTACTAAGGACGTGTCTGTCCATGCTATAACCACTTCACTACTAAGGACGTTTCTGTCCATACTATATACCACTTCACTACTAAGGACGTGTCTGTCCATATTATATACCACTTCACTACTAAGGACGTGTCTGTCCATACTATATACCACTTCACTACTAAGGACGTGTCTGTCCATCCTATATATCACTTCACTACTAAGGACGTGTCTGTCCATACTATATACCACTTCACTACTAAGGACGTGTCTGTCCATACTATATACCACTTCACTACTAAGGACGTGTCTGTCCATCCTATATATCACTTCACTACTAAGGACGTGTCTGTCCATACTATATACCACTTCACTACTAAGGACGTGTCTGTCCATACTATATACCACTTCACTACTAAGGACGTGTCTGTCCATACTATATACCACTTCACTACTAAGGACGTGTCTGTCCATGCTATATACCACTTCACTACTAAGGACGTGTCTGTCCATACTATATACCACTTCACTACTAAGGACGTGTCTGTCCATACTATATACCACTTCACTACTAAGGACATGTCTGTCCATACTATATACCACTTCACTACTAAGGACGTGTCTGTACATACTATATACAACTTCACTACTAAGGACATGTCTGTACATACTATATACCACTTCACTACTAAGGACGTGTCTATCCATACTATATACCACTTCACTACTAAGGACGTGTCTGTCCATACTATATACCACTTCACTACTAAGGACGTGTCTGTCCATACTATATACCACTTCACTACTAAGGACATGTCTGTCCATACTATATACCACTTCACTACTAAGGACATGTCTGTCCATGCTATATACCACTTCACTACTAAGGACGTGTCTGTCCATACTATATACCACTTCACTACTAAGGACATGTCTGTCCATACTATATACCACTTCACTGCTAAGGACGTGTCTGTACATACTATATACCACTTCACTACTAAGGACGTGTCTGTCCATACTATATACCACTTCACTACTAAGGACGTGTCTGTCCATACTATATACCACTTCACTACTAAGGACGTGTCTGCCCATACTATAACCACTTCACTACTAAGGACGTGTCTGTCCATACTATATACCACTTCACTACTAAGGACATGTCTGTCCATACTATATACCACTTCACTACTAAGGACATGTCTGTCCATGCTATATACCACTTCACTACTAAGGACGTGTCTGTCCATACTATATACCACTTCACTACTAAGGACGTGTCTGTCCATACTATATACCACTTCACTACTAAGGACATGTCTGTCCATACTATATACCACTTCACTACTAAGGACGTGTCTGTCCATGCTATATACCACTTCACTACTAAGGACGTGTCTGTACATACTATATACCACTTCACTACTAAGGACGTGTCTGTCCATACTATATACCACTACACTACTAAGGACGTGTCTGTCCATACTATATACCACTTCACTACTAAGGACATGTCTGTCCATACTATATACCACTTCACTACTGAGGACGTGTCTGTCCATACTATATACCACTTCACTACTAAGGACCTGTCTGTCCATACTATATACCACTTCATTACTAAGGACGTGTCTGTCCGTACTATATACCACTTCACTACTAAGGACGTGTCTGTCTATACTATATACCACTTCACTACTAAGTACGTGTCTGTCCATACTATATACCACTTCACTACTAAGGACATGTCTGTACATACTATATACCACTTCACTACTACGGACGTGTCTGTCTATACTATATACCACTTCACTACTAAGGACGTGTCTGTCCATGCTATAACCACTTCACTACTAAGGAAGTGTCTGTCCATGCTATAACCAATTCACTACTAAGGACGTGTCTGTACATACTATATACCACTTCACTACTAAGGACGTGTCTGTCCATACTATATACCACTTCACTACTAAGGACGTGTCTGTCCATACTATATACCACTTCACTACTAAGGACGTGTCTGTCTATACTATATACCACTTCACTGCTAAGGACGTGTCTGTCCATACTATGTACCACTTCACTACTAAGGACGTGTCTGTCCATACTATATACCACTTCACTACTAAGGACGTGTCTGTCCATACTATATACCACTTCACTACTAAGGACGTGTCTGTACATACTATATACCACTTCACTACTAAGGACATGTCTGTCCATACTATATACCACTTCACTACTAAGGACGTGTCTGTCCATACTATATACCACTTCACTACTAAGGACATGGCTGTCCATACTATATACCACTTCACTACTAAGGACATGTCTGTCCATACTATATACCACTTCACTACTTAGGACGTGTCTGTACATACTATATACAACTTCACTACTAAGGACATGTCTGTCCATACTATATATCACTTCACTACTAAGGACATGTCTGTCCATACTATATACCACTTCACTACTAAGGATGTGTCTGTCCATACTATATACCACTTCACTACTAAGGACGTGTCTGTCCATACTATATACCACTTCACTACTAAGGACGTGTCTGTCTATACTATATACCACATCACTACTAAGGACGTGTCTGTCCATACTATATAGCACTTCACTACTAAGGACGTGTCTGTCTATACTATATACCACTTCACTACTAAGGACGTGTCTGTCTATACTATATACCACTTCACTACTAAGGACGTGTCTGTCCATACTATATACCACTTCACTACTAAGGACGTGTCTGTCCATACTATATACCACTTCACTACTAAGGACGTGTCTGTCTATACTATATACCACTTCACTACTAAGGACGTGTCTGTCCATACTATATACCACTTCACTACTAAGGACGTGTCTGTCCATACTATATACCACTTCACTACTAAGGACGTGTCTGTCCATACTATATACCACTTCACTACTAAGGACGTGTCTGTCCATACTATAACCAATTCACTACTAAGGACATGTCTGTCCATACTATATACCACTTCACTACTAAGGACGTGTCTGTCCATACTATATACCAATTCACTACTAAGGACGTGTCTGTACATACTATATACCACTTCACTACTAAGGACGTGTCTGTCCATACTATATACCACTTCACTACTAAGGACGTGTCTGTCCATACTATAACCAATTCACTACTAAGGACATGTCTGTCCATACTATATACCACTTCACTACTAAGGACGTGTCTGTCCATACTATATACCACTTCACTACTAAGGACGTGTCTGTCTATACTATATACCACTTCACTACTAAGGACGTGTCTGTCCATACTATATACCACTTCACTACTAAGGACGTGTCTGTCCATGCTATATACCACTTCACTACTAAGGACATGTCTGTCCATACTATATACCAATTCACTACTAAGGACGTGTCTGTACATACTATATATCACTTCACTACTAAGGACATGTCTTTCCATACTATATACCACTTCACTACTAAGGACGTGTCTGTCCATACTATATACCACTTCACTACTAAGGACGTGTCTGTCCATACTATATACCACTTCATTACTAAGGACGTGTCTGTCCATACTATATATCACTTCACTACTAAGGACATGTCTGTCCATACTATATACCACTTCACTACTAAGGACGTGTCTGTCCATACTATATACCACTTCACTAATAAGGACGTGTCTGTCCATACTATATACCACTTCACTACTAAGGACGTGTCTGTCCATACTATATCCACTTCACTACTAAGGACGTGTCTGACCATACTATATATCACTTCACTACTAAGGACATGTCTGTCCATACTATATATCAATTCACTACTAAGGACGTGTCTGTACATACTATATACCACTTCACTACTAAGGACGTGTCTGTCCATACTATATACCACTTCACTACTAAGGACATGTCTGTCCATACTATATATCACTTCACTACTAAGGACATGTCTGTCCATACTATATACCACTTCACTACTAAGGACGTGTCTGTCCATACTATATCCACTTCACTACTAAGGACGTGTCTGTACATACTATATACCACTTCACTACTAAGGACGTGTCTGTCCATACTATATACCACTTCACTACTAAGGACGTGTCTGTCCATACTATATACCACTTCACTACTAAGGACATGTCTGTCTATACTATATACCACTTCACTACTAAGGACGTGTCTGTCCATACTATATACCACTTCACTACTAAGGACGTGTCTGTACATACTATATACCACTTCACTACTAAGGACGTGTCTGTCCATACTATATACCACTTCACTACTAAGGACGTGTCTGTCCATACTATATACCACTTCACTACTAAGGACATGTCTGTCCATACTATATACCACTTCACTACTAAGGACATGTCTGTCCATACTATATACCACTTCACTACTAATGACGTGCCTGTCCATACTATATACCACTTCACTACTAAGGACGTGTCTGTCCATACTATATACCACTTCACTACTAAGGACGTGTCTGTACATACTATATACCACTTCACTACTAAGGACATGTCTGTCCATGCTATATACCACTTCACTACTAAGGACGTGTCTGTCCATACTATATATCACTTCACTACTAAGGACGTGTCTGTCCATACTATATACCACTTCACTACTAAGGACGTGTCTGTCCATACTATATACCACTTCACTACTAAGGACGTGTCTGTCTATACTATATACCACTTCACTACTAAGGACTTGTCTGTCCATACTATATACCACTTCACTACTAAGGACGTGTCTGTACATACTATATACCACTTCACTACTAAGGACGTGTCTGTCCATACTATATACCACTTCACTACTAAGGACTTGTCTGTCCATACTATATACCACTTCACTACTAAGGACATGTCTGTCCATACTATATACCACTTCACTACTAAGGACGTGTCTGTCCATACTATATACCACTTCACTACTAAGGACATGTCTGTCCATACTATATACCACTTCACTACTAAGGACGTGTCTGTCCATACTATATACCACTTCACTACTAAGGTCATGTCTGTCCATGCTATATACCACTTCACTACTAAGGACATGGCTGTCCATACTATATACCACTTCACTACTAAGGACGTGTCTGTCCATACTATATACCACTTCACTACTAAGGACGTGTCTGTCCATACTATATACCACTTCACTACTAAGGACGTGTCTGTCCATACTATATACCACTTCACTAGTAAGGACGTGTCTGTACATACTATATACCACTTCACTACTAAGGACATGTCTGTCCATGCTATATACCACTTCACTACTAAGGACGTGTCTGTCCATACTATATACCACTTCACTACTAAGGACGTGTCTGTCCATACTATATACCACTTCACTACTAAGGACGTGTCTGTCCATACTATATACCACTTCACTACTAAGGACGTGTCTGTACATACTATAACCACTTCACTACTAAGGACGTGTCTGTACATACTATATACCACTTCACTACTAAGGACGTGTCTGTCCATACTATATACTACTTCACTACTAAGGACGTGTCTGTACATACTATATACCACTTCACTACTAAGGACATGTCTGTCCATACTATATACCACTTCACTACTAAGGACATGTCTGTCCATACTATATACCACTTCACTACTAAGGACGTGTCTGTCCATACTATATACCACTTCACTACTAAGGACGTGTCTGTCCATACTATATACCACTTCACTACTAAGGACGTGTCTGTACATACTATATACCACTTCACTACTAAGGACATGTCTGTCCATGCTATATACCACTTCACTACTAAGGACGTGTCTGTCCATACTATATATCACTTCACTACTAAGGACATGACTGTCCATACTATATACCACTTCACTACTAAGGACGTGTCTGTCCATACTATATATCACTTCACTACTAAGGACATGACTGTCCATACTATATACCACATCA
Source organism: Rhinophrynus dorsalis (assembly GCA_037306005.1). Lineage (NCBI taxonomy): Eukaryota > Metazoa > Chordata > Amphibia > Anura > Rhinophrynidae > Rhinophrynus > Rhinophrynus dorsalis. Next base: position 403,524,053 of record CM074724.1, on the reverse strand, counting down.
CTACTAAGGACGTGTCTGTCAATACAATATACCACATCACTACTAAGGACGTGTCTGTCCATACTATATACCACTTCACTACTAAGGACATGGCTGTCCATACTATATACCACTTCACTACTAAGGACGTGTCTGTACATACTATATACCACTTCACTACTAAGGACATGGCTGTCCATACTATATACCACTTCACTACTAAGGACGTGTCTGTACATACTATATACCACTTCACTACTAAGTACGTGTCTGTACATACTATATACCACTGCACTACTAAGGACGTGTCTGTCCATACTATATACCACTTCACTACTAAGGACGTGTCTGTCCATACTATATACCACTTCACTACTAAGGACGTGTCTGTACATACTATATACCACTTCACTACTAAGGACATGTCTGTCCATACTATATACCACTTCACTACTAAGGACGTGTCTGTCCATACTATATACCACTTCACTACTAAGGACATGGCTGTCCATACTATATACCACTTCACTACTAAGGACATGTCTGTCCATACTATATACCACTTCACTACTAAGGACGTGTCTGTCCATACTATATACCACTTCACTACTAAGGACGTGTCTGTACATACTATATACCACTTCACTACTAAGGACATGTCTGTCCATACTATATACCACTTCACTACTAAGGACGTGTCTGTCCATACTATATACCACTTCACTACTAAGGACATGGCTGTCCATACTATATACCACTTCACTACTAAGGACATGTCTGTCCATACTATATACCACTTCACTACTTAGGACGTGTCTGTACATACTATATACAACTTCACTACTAAGGACATGTCTGTCCATACTATATATCACTTCACTACTAAGGACATGTCTGTCCATACTATATACCACTTCACTACTAAGGATGTGTCTGTCCATACTATATACCACTTCACTACTAAGGAAGTGTCTGTCCATACTATATACCACTTCACTACTAAGGACGTGTCTGTCTATACTATATACCACATCACTACTAAGGACGTGTCTGTCCATACTATATAGCACTTCACTACTAAGGACGTGTCTGTCTATACTATATACCACTTCACTACTAAGGACGTGTCTGTCTATACTATATACCACTTCACTACTAAGGACGTGTCTGTCCATACTATATACCACTTCACTACTAAGGACGTGTCTGTCCATACTATATACCACTTCACTACTAAGGACGTGTCTGTCTATACTATATACCACTTCACTACTAAGGACGTGTCTGTCCATACTATATACCACTTCACTACTAAGGACGTGTCTGTCCATACTATATACCACTTCACTACTAAGGACGTGTCTGTCCATACTATATACCACTTCACTACTAAGGACGTGTCTGTCCATACTATAACCAATTCACTACTAAGGACATGTCTGTCCATACTATATACCACTTCACTACTAAGGACGTGTCTGTCCATACTATATACCAATTCACTACTAAGGACGTGTCTGTACATACTATATACCACTTCACTACTAAGGACGTGTCTGTCCATACTATATACCACTTCACTACTAAGGACGTGTCTGTCCATACTATAACCAATTCACTACTAAGGACATGTCTGTCCATACTATATACCACTTCACTACTAAGGACGTGTCTGTCCATACTATATACCACTTCACTACTAAGGACGTGTCTGTCTATACTATATACCACTTCACTACTAAGGACGTGTCTGTCCATACTATATACCACTTCACTACTAAGGACGTGTCTGTCCATGCTATATACCACTTCACTACTAAGGACATGTCTGTCCATACTATATACCAATTCACTACTAAGGACGTGTCTGTACATACTATATATCACTTCACTACTAAGGACATGTCTTTCCATACTATATACCACTTCACTACTAAGGACGTGTCTGTCCATACTATATACCACTTCACTACTAAGGACGTGTCTGTCCATACTATATACCACTTCATTACTAAGGACGTGTCTGTCCATACTATATATCACTTCACTACTAAGGACATGTCTGTCCATACTATATACCACTTCACTACTAAGGACGTGTCTGTCCATACTATATACCACTTCACTACTAAGGACGTGTCTGTCCATACTATATACCACTTCACTACTAAGGACGTGTCTGTCCATACTATATCCACTTCACTACTAAGGACGTGTCTGTCCATACTATATATCACTTCACTACTAAGGACATGTCTGTCCATACTATATATCAATTCACTACTAAGGACGTGTCTGTACATACTATATACCACTTCACTACTAAGGACGTGTCTGTCCATACTATATACCACTTCACTACTAAGGACATGTCTGTCCATACTATATATCACTTCACTACTAAGGACATGTCTGTCCATACTATATACCACTTCACTACTAAGGACGTGTCTGTCCATACTATATCCACTTCACTACTAAGGACGTGTCTGTACATACTATATACCACTTCACTACTAAGGACGTGTCTGTCCATACTATATACCACTTCACTACTAAGGACGTGTCTGTCCATACTATACACCACTTCACTACTAAGGACGTGTCTGTACATACTATATACCACTTAACTACTAAGGACATTGCTGTACATACTATATACCACTTCACTACTAAGGACATGTCTGTCTATACTATATACCACTTCACTACTAAGGACGTGTCTGA
>CM074724.1:403505120-403521147 GCA_037306005.1 Rhinophrynus dorsalis | reverse complement strand
CATCCCTATAAACCCCTCATCCCTATAACCCCTCATCCCTATAAATCCTCATCCCTATATATCCTCATCCCTATAAACCCCTCATCCCTATAAATCCATCATCCCTATAACCCCTCATCCCTATAAACCCCTCATCCCTATAACCCCTCATCCCTATAAATCCTCATCCCTATAAATCCTCATCCCTATAATCCCTCATCCAGATAAATCCTCATCCCTATAACCCCTCATCCCTATTAAATCCCTCATCCCTATAAATCCTCATCTCCTATAACCCTCATCCCTATAAATCCTCATCCCTATAACCCCTCATCCCTATAAACCCCTCATCCCTATAAATCCTCATCCCTATAACCCCTCATCCCTATAAATCCTCATCCCTATAACCCCTCATCCCTATAAACCCTCATCCCTATAAACCCCTCATCCTATAAACCTCATCCCTATAACCCCTCATCCCTATAAACTCCTCATCCCTATAAATCCTCATCATCCCTATAAATCCTCATCCCTATAACCCCTCATCCCTTATAAATCCTCATCCCTATAAATTCCCTCATCCCTATAAATCCTCATCCCTATAACCCCTCATCCCTATAAATCCCTCATCCCTATAAACCCTCATCCCTATAAATTCCTCATCCCTATAACCCCTCATCCCTATAAATCCTCATCCCTATAAATCCTCATCCCTATAAATCCTCATCCCTATAACCCCTCATCCCTATAAATCCTCATCCCTATAAACCCCTCATCCCTATAAAATCTCATCCCTATAACCCCTCATCCTCATCCCTATAAATCCCTCATCCCTATAAACCCCTCATCCCTATAAATCCCTCATCCCTATAACCCCTCATCCCTATAAACCCTCATCCCTATAACCCCTCATCCCTATAAATCCTCATCCCTATAGAACCCTCATCCCTATAACCCCTCATCCCTATAAACCCTCATCCCTATAAACCCCTCATCCCTATAAATCCTCATCCCTATAAATCCTCATCCCTATAACCCCTCATACCCTATAAATCCTCATCCCTATAAATCCTCATCCCTATAAATCCTCATCCCTATACCTCATCCCTATACCTCATCCCTATAAATCCTCATCCTATAAACCCTCATCCCTATAAATCCTCATCCCTATAAACCCCTCATCCCTATAACCCCTCATCCCTATAAATCCTCATCCCTATAAATCCTCATCCCTATAAACCCCTCATCCCTATAACCCCTCATCCCTATAAATCCTCATCCCTATAAATCCCTCATCCCTATAAATCCTCATCCCTATAACCCCTCATCCCTATAAATCCCCTCATCCCTATAAATCCTCATCCCTATAAATCCTCATCCCTATAAACCCCTCATCCCTATAAATCCTCATCCCTATAAATCCCTCATCCTTATAAATCCTCATCCCTATAAATCCTCATCCCTATAACCCCTCATCCCTATAAACCCCTCATCCCTATAACCCCTCATCCCTATAACCCCTCATCCCTATAAATCCTCATCCCTATAACCCCTCATCCCTATAAATCCTCATCCCTATAACCCCTCATCCCTATAAATCCTCATCCCTATAACCCTCATCCCTATAAACCCCTCATCCCTATAACCCCTCATCCCTATAACCCCTCATCCCTATAAATCCTCATCCCTATAAATCCCTCATCCCTATAAATCCTCATCCCTATAAATCCTCATCCCTATAAATCCCTCATCCCTATAAATCCTCATCCCTATAAACCCCTCATCCCTATAAATCCCTCATCCCTTATAACCCCTCATCCCTATAAATCCTCATCCCTATAACCCCTCATCCCTATAAATCCTCATCCCTATAACCCCTCATCCCTATAAACCCTCATCCCTATAAATCCTCATCCCTATAAATCCCTCATCCCTATAAACCCTCATCCCTATAAACCCCTCATCCCTATAAATCCCTCATCCCTATAAACCCTCATCCCTATAACCCCTCATCCCTATAAATCCTCATCCCTATAAACCCCTCATCCCTATAAACCCCTCATCCCTATAAATCCTCATCCCTATAAACCCCTCATCCCTATAAATCCTCATCCCTATAACCCCTCATCCCTATAAATCCTCATCCCTATAACCCCTCATCCCTATAAACCCCTCATCCCTATAAACCCCTCATCCCTATAAATCCTCATCCCTATAACCCCTCATCCCTATAAATCCTCATCCCTATAAATCCCTCATCCCTATAAATCCTCATCCCTATAAACCCCTCATCCCTATAAATCCTCATCCCTATAAACCCCTCATCCCTATAAATCCTCATCCCTATAAATCCTCATCCCTATAAACCCCTCATCCCTATAAATCCTCATCCCTATAACCCCTCATCCCTATAAATCCTCATCCCTATAAATCCTCATCCTATAAATCCTCATCCCTATAACCCCTCATCCCTATAAATCCTCATCCCTATAACCCCCTCATCCCTATAAACCCTCATCCCTATAACCCCCTCATCCCTATAAACCCTCATCCCTATAAACCCCTCATCCCTATAAACCCCTCATCCCTATAAATCCTCATCCCTATAACCCCTCATCCCTATAAATCCTCATCCCTATAAACCCCTCATCCCTATAAACCCCTCATCCCTATAAATCCTCATCCCTATAACCCCTCATCCCTATAAATCCTCATCCCTATAAATCCTCATCCTATAAATCCTCATCCCTATAAACCCCTCATCCCTATAAATCCTCATCCCTATAACCCCTCATCCCTATAAATCCCTCATCCCTATAAATCCTCATCCCTATAAATCCTCATCCCTATAAACCCTCATCCCTATAACCCCTCATCCCTATAAACCCCTCATCCCTATAAACCCCTCATCCCTATAAATCCTCATCCCTATAAATCCTCATCCCTATAACCCCTCATCCCTATAAATCCTCATCCCTATAAATCCTCATCCCTATAACCCCTCATCCCTATAAACCCCTCATCCCTATAAATCCTCATCCCTATAAACCCTCATCCCTATAAATCCTCATCCCTATAACCCCTCATCCCTATAAACCCTCATCCCTATAAACCCCTCATCCCTATAACCCCTCATCCCTATAAATCCTCATCCCTATAAATCCTCATCCCTATAACCCCTCATCCCTATAAACCCCTCATCCCTATAAATCCTCATCCCTATAAACCCCTCATCCCTATAAATCCTCATCCCTATAAACCCCTCATCCCTATAAATCCTCATCCCTATAACCCCTCATCCCTATAACCCCCTCATCCCTATAAACCCTCATCCCTATAAATCCTCATCCCTATAAACCCCTCATCCCTATAAATCCTCATCCCTATAAATACCTCATCCCTATAAACCCTCATCCCTATAAATCCTCATCCCTATAACCCCTCATCCCTATAAACCCCTCATCCCTATAAATCCTCATCCCTATAAACCCTCATCCCTATAACCCCTCATCCCTATAACCCCTCATCCCTATAAATCCTCATCCCTATAACCCCTCATCCCTATAAATCCTCATCCCTATAAATCCCTCATCCCTATAAATCCTCATCCCTATAAACCCCTCATCCCTATAAATCCTCATCCCTATAACCCCTCATCCCTATAAACCCCTCATCCCTATAAATCCTCATCCCTATAAATCCTCATCCCTATAACCCCTCATCCCTATAAACCCCTCATCCCTATAAACCCTCATCCCTATAAACCCTCATCCCTATAAACCCCTCATCCCTATAAATCCTCATCCCTATAACCCCTCATCCCTATAAACCCCTCATCCCTATAAATCCTCATCCCTATAACCCCTCATCCCTATAAACCCCTCATCCCTATAAATCCTCATCCCTATAAATCCTCATCCCTAAACCCCTCATCCCTATAACCCCCTCATCCCTATAAACCCTCATCCCTATAAACCCCTCATCCCTATAAATCCTCATCCCTATAACCCCTCATCCCTATAAACCCCTCATCCCTATAAATCCTCATCCCTATAAACCCCTCATCCCTATAAATCCTCATCCCTATAACCCCTCATCCCTATAAACCCCTCATCCCTATAAATCCTCATCCCTATAAATCCTCATCCCTATAACCCCTCATCCCTATAACCCCCTCATCCCTATAAACCCTCATCCCTATAAATCCTCATCCCTATAAATCCTCATCCCTATAAATACTCATCCCTATAAACCCCTCATCCCTATAAACCCTCATCCCTATAAATCCTCATCCCTATAACCCCTCATCCCTATAAACCCCTCATCCTATAAATCCTCATCCCTATAAATCCTCATCCCTATAAATACTCATCCCTATAAACCCCTCATCCCTATAAATCCTCATCCCTATAAATCCTCATCCCTATAAATCCTCATCCCTATAAACCCCTCATCCCTATAAAACCCTCATCCCTATAAATCCCTCATCCCTATAAATCCTCATCCCTATAACCCCTCATCCCTATAAACCCCTCATCCCTATAAATCCTCATCCCTATAAACCCTCATCCCTATAAACCTTCATCCCTATAAATCCTCATCCCTATAACTCCCTCATCCCTATAAACCCCTCATCCCTATAAATCCCTCATCCCTATAAATCCTCATCCCTATAACCCCTCATCCCTATAAACCCTCATCCCTATAAACCCCTCATCCCTATAAACCCCTCATCCCTATAAATCCTCATCCCTATAAATCCTCATCCCTATAAATCCTCATCCCTATAAACCCCTCATCCCTATAAATCCTCATCCCTATACATCCTCATCCCTATAACCCCTCATCCCTATAAACCCTCATCCCTATAAATCCTCATCCCTATAAACCCCTCATCCCTATAAACCTTCATCCCTATAAACCCCTCATCCCTATAAATCCTCATCCCTATAAATCCTCATCCCTATAAACCCCTCATCCCTATAAATCCTCATCCCTATAAATCCTCATCCCTATAAACCCCTCATCCCTATAAATCCTCATCCCTATAAACCCCTCATCCCTATAAATCCTCATCCCTATAAATCCTCATCCCTATAAACCTTCATCCCTATAAATCCTCATCCCTATAACTCCTCATCCCTATAAACCCCTCATCCCTATAAATCCCTCATCCCTATAAATCCTCATCCCTATAACCCCTCATCCCTATAAACCCTCATCCCTATAAACCCCTCATCCCTATAAACCCTCATCCCTATAAATCCTCATCCCTATAAATCCCTCATCCCTATAAATCCTCATCCCTATAAATCCTCATCCCTATAAACCTTCATCCCTATAAACCCCTCATCCCTATAACCCCTCATCCCTATAAATCCTCATCCCTATAAACCCCTCATCCCTATAACCCCTCATCCCTATAAATCCTCATCCCTATAAACCCCTCATCCCTATAAACCCCTCATCCCTATAAACCCCTCATCCTTATAAATCCTCATCCCTATAAATCCTCATCCCTATAAACCCCTCATCCCTATAAATCCTCATCCCTATAACCCCCTCATCCCTATAAACCCTCATCCCTATAACCCCTCATCCCTATAAACCCCTCATCCCTATAACCCCTCATCCCTATAAATCCTCATCCCTATAAACCCCTCATCCCTATAAACCCTCATCCCTATAAATCCCTCATCCCTATAACCCCTCATCCCTATAAACCCCTCATCCCTATAAACCCCTCATCCCTATAAATCCTCATCCCTATAAACCCTCATCCCTATAAACCCCTCATCCCTATAAACCCCTCATCCCTATAAATCCTCATCCCTATAAATCCTCATCCCTATAAACCCCTCATCCCTATAAACCCCTCATCCCTATAAACCCCTCATCCCTATAAATCCTCATCCCTATAAATCCTCATCCCTATAAATCCTCATCCCTATAACCCCTCATCCCTATAAACCCCCTCATCCCTATAAACCCTCATCCCTATAAATCCTCATCCCTATAAACCCCTCATCCCTATAAAATCCTCATCCCTATAAACCCCTCATCCCTATAAATCCTCATCCCTATAAATCCTCATCCCTATAAACCCTCATCCCTATAAATCCTCATCCCTATAAACCCTCATCCCTATAAACCCTCATCCCTATAAACCCTAACCCCTCATCCCTATAAATCCTCATCCCTATAAATCCTCATCCCTATAAACCCCTCATCCCTATAAATCCTCATCCCTATAAATCCTCATCCCTATAAACCCCTCATCCCTATAAATCCTCATCCCTATAAACCCTCATCCCTATAAACCTTCATCCCTATAAACCCCTCATCCTTATAAATCCTCATCCCTATAAACCCCTCATCCCTATAAATCCTCATCCCTATAAACCCCTCATCCCTATAAATCCTCATCCCTATAAATCCTCATCCCTATAAACCCCTCATCCCTATAAATCCTCATCCCTATAAACCCCTCATCCCTATAAATCCTCATCCCTATAAATCCTCATCCCTATAAACCCCTCATCCCTATAAATCCTCATCCCTATAAACCCCTCATCCCTATAAATCCTCATCCCTATAAATCCTCATCCCTATAAACCCCTCATCCCTATAAATCCTCATCCCTATAAATCCTCATCCCTATAAACCCTCATCCCTATAAATCCTCATCCCTATAAATCCTCATCCCTATAAACCCCTCATCCCTATAAATCCTCATCCCTATAAACCCTCATCCCTATAAACCTTCATCCCTATAAACCCCTCATCCTTATAAATCCTCATCCCTATAAACCCCTCATCCCTATAAATCCTCATCCCTATAAACCCCTCATCCCTATAAATCCTCATCCCTATAAATCCTCATCCCTATAAATCCTCATCCCTATAAATCCCTCATCCCTATAAACCCCTCATCCCTATAAATCCTCATCCCTATAAACCCTCATCCCTATAAACCTCATCCCTATAAATCCTCATCCCTATAAATCCTCATCCCTATAAACCCTCATCCCTATAAACCTTCATCCCTATAAACCCCTCATCCCTATAAACCCCTCATCCCTATAAATCCTCATCCCTATAAATCCTCATCCCTATAAACCCCTCATCCCTATAAATCCTCATCCCTATAAACCCTCATCCCTATAAACCTTCATCCCTATAAACCCCTCATCCCTATAAATCCTCATCCCTATAAACCCCTCATCCCTATAAATCCTCATCCCTATAAACCCCTCATCCCTATAAATCCTCATCCCTATAAATCCTCATCCCTATAAATCCTCATCCCTATAACCCCTCATCCCTATAAATCCTCATCCCTATAAACCCTCATCCCTATAAACCCCTCATCCCTATAAATCCTCATCCCTATAAACCCTCATCCCTATAAACCTCATCCCTATAAACCCCTCATCCCTATAAATCCTCATCCCTATAAACCCCTCATCCCTATAAAACCTCATCCCTATAAACCCCTCATCCCTATAAATCCTCATCCCTATAAATCCTCATCCCTATAAATCCTCATCCCTATAAACCCTCATCCCTATAAATCCTCATCCCTATAAATCCTCATCCCTATAAACCCCTCATCCCTATAAATCCTCATCCCTATAACCCCTCATCCCTATAAATCCTCATCCCTATAAATCCTCATCCCTATAAACCCCTCATCCCTATAAATCCTCATCCCTATAAACCCTCATCCCTATAAACCTTCATCCCTATAAAACCCCTCATCCCTATAAATCCTCATCCCTATAAATCCTCATCCCTATAAACCCCTCATCCCTATAAATCCTCATCCCCTATAACCCCTCATCCCTATAAATCCTCATCCCTATAAATCCTCATCCCTATAAACCCCTCATCCCTATAAATCCTCATCCCTATAAACCCTCATCCCAATAAACCTTCATCCCTATAAACCCCCTCATCCCTATAAATCCTCATCCCTATAAACCTTCATCCCTATAAACCCCTCATCCCTATAAATCCTCATCCCTATAAACCTTCATCCCTATAAACCCCTCATCCCTATAAATCCTCATCCCTATAAACCCCTCATCCCTATAAATCCTCATCCCTATAAACCCTCATCCCTATAAATCCTCATCCCTATAAACCCCTCATCCCTATAAATCCTCATCCCTATAAACCCTCATCCCTATAAACCTTCATCCCTATAAATCCTCATCCCTATAAACCCTCATCCCTATAAACCTCATCCCTATAACCCCTCATCCCTATAAACCCCTCATCCCTATAAACCTTCATCCCTATAAATCCTCATCCCTATAAACCCTCATCCCTATAAACCCCTCATCCCTATAAATCCTCATCCCTATAAACCCCTCATCCCAATAAACCTTCATCCCTATAACCCCTCATCCCTATAAAACCTCATCCCTATAAACCCCTCATCCCTATAAACCCCTCATCCCTATAAACCTTCATCCCTATAAATCCTCATCCCTATAAATCCTCATCCCTAAAACCCCTCATCCCTATAAATCCTCATCCCTATAAATCCTCATCCCTATAAAACCCCTCATCCCTATAAATCCTCATCCCTATAAACCCTCATCCCTATAAACCCCTCATCCCTATAAATCCTCATCCCTAAAAACCTTCATCCCTATAAACCCCTCATCCCTATAAATCCTCATCCCTATAAACCTTCATCCCTATAAACCCCTCATCCCTATAAATCCTCATCCCTATAAACCCCCTCATCCCTATAAATCCTCATCCCTATAAACCCTCATCCCTATAAATCCTCATCCCTATAAACCCCTCATCCCTATAAATCCTCATCCCTATAAACCCTCATCCCTATAAACCTTCATCCCTATAAATCCTCATCCCCTATAAACCCTCATCCCTATAAACCTTCATCCCTATAACCCCTCATCCCTATAAACCCTCATCCCTATAACCCCTCATCCCTATAAATCCTCATCCCTATAACCCCTCATCCCTATAAATCCTCATCCCTATAAATCCTCATCCCTATAACCCCCTCATCCCTATAAATCCCTCATCCCTATAAATCCTCATCCCTATAAATCCCTCATCCCTATAACCCCTCATCCCTATAAATCCTCATCCCTATAAATCCTCATCCCTATAACCCCTCATCCCTATACATCCTCATCCCTATAAACCCCTCATCCCTATAAATCCTCATCCCTATAAATCCTCATCCCTATAAATCCCCCATCCCTATAAATCCTCATCCCTATACATCCTCATCCCTATAAATCCTCATCCCTATAAACCCCTCATCCCTATAAACCCCCTCATCCCTATAACCCCTCATCCCTATAAATCCTCATCCCTATAACCCCTCATCCCTATAACCCCTCATCCCTATAACCCCTCATCCCTATAAATCCTCATCCCTATAACCCCTCATCCCTATAACCCCTCATCCCTATAACCCCTCATCCCTATAAACCCCTCATCCCTATAAACCCTCATCCCTATAACCCCCTCATCCCTATAAACCCCTCATCCCTATAAATCCCTCATCCCTATAAATCCTCATCCCTATAAACCCTCATCCCTATAAACCCCTCATCCCTATAAATCCTCATCCCTATAAATCCTCATCCCTATAAATCCTCATCCCTATAAACCCCTCATCCCTATAAACCCTCATCCCTATAAACCCCTCATCCCTATAACAACCTCATCCCTATAACCCCTCATCCCTATAACCCCTCATCCCTATAACCCCTCATCCCTATAACCCTCATCCCTATAAATCCTCATCCCTATAAATCCTCATCCCTATAACCCCCTCATCCCTATAAACCCCTCATCCCTATAAACCCTCATCCCTATAAATCCTCATCCCTATAACCCCTCATCCCTAAAAATCCTCATCCCTATAAACCCCTCATCCCTATAAATCCTCATCCCTATAAATCCTCATCCCTATAAACCCCTCATCCCTATAAACCCTCATCCCTATAAATCCTCATCCCTATAAATCCTCATCCCTATAACCCCCTCATCCCTATAAACCCCTCATCCCTATAAATCCTCATCCCTATAAATCCTCATCCCTATAAACCCTTCATCCCTATAAATCCTCATCCCTATAAATCCTCATCCCTATAAACCCCTCATCCCTATAAATCCTCATCCCTATAAATCCTCATCCCTATAACCCCTCATCCCTATAAATCCTCATCCCTATAAATCCTCATCCCTATAAACCTTCATCCCTATAAACCCCTCATCCCTATAACCCACCCTCATCCCTATAAATCCTCATCCCTTCCTATAAACCCCTCATCCCTATAAATCCTCATCCCTATAACCCCTCATCCCTATAACCCCCTCATCCCTATAAATCCTCATCCCTATAAATCCTCATCCCTATAAACCTCATCCCTATAACCCCTCATCCCTATAAATCCTCATCCCTATAAACCCCTCATCCCTATAACCCCTCATCCCTATAACCCCTCATCCCTATAAACCCCTCATCCCTATAAACCCTCATCCCTATAAATCCTCATCCCTATAAACCCCTCATCCCTATAAATCCTCATCCCTATAAATCCTCATCCCTATAAACCCCTCATCCCTATAAACCCTCATCCCTATAAACCCCTCATCCCTATAAACCCTCATCCCTATAAACCCTCATCCCTATAAACCCCCTCATCCCTATAAATCCTCATCCCTATAAACCCCTCATCCCTATAAATCCTCATCCCTATAAATCCCTCATCCCTATAACCCCTCATCCCTATAAATCCTCATCCCTATAAACCCCTCATCCCTATAAATCCCTCATCCCTATAAATCCTCATCCCTATAAACCCCTCATCCCTATAACCCCTCATCCCTATAAATCCTCATCCCTATAAATCCTCATCCCTATAAATCCTCATCCCTATAAATCCTCATCCCTATAACCCCTCATCCCTATAAATCCTCATCCCTATAAATCCCTCATCCCTATAAATCCTCATCCCTATAAACCCCTCATCCCTATAACCCCTCATCCCTATAAATCCTCATCCCTATAAACCCTCATCCCTATAAACCCCTCATCCCTATAAATCCTCATCCCTATAAATCCTCATCCCTATAACCCCTCATCCCTATAAATCCTCATCCCTATAAATCCTCATCCCTATAAATACTCATCCCTATAAACCCTCATCCCTATAAATCCTCATCCCTATAAATACTCATCCCTATAAACCCTCATCCCTATAAATCCTCATCCCTATAAATACTCATCCCTATAAACCCTCATCCCTATAAACCCTCATCCCTATAAATCCTCATCCCTATAAACCCCCTCATCCCTATAACCCCTCATCCCTATAAACCCTCATCCCTATAAATCCTCATCCCTATAAATCCTCATCCCTATAAACCTTCATCCCTATAAATCCTCATCCCTATAAACCCCTCATCCCTATAAATCCTCATCCCTATAAACCCTCATCCCTATAAACCCCTCATCCCTATAAATCCTCATCCCTATAACCCCTCATCCCTATAAACCCCTCATCCCTATAAATCCTCATCCCTATAAACCCCTCATCCCTATAAATCCTCATCCCTATAAACCCCTCATCCCTATAAATCCTCATCCCTATAAACCCTCATCCCTATAAACCCCTCATCCCTATAAATCCTCATCCCTATAACCCCTCATCCCTATAAACCCCTCATCCCTATAAATCCTCATCCCTATAACCCCTCATCCCTATAAATCCTCATCCCTATAAACCTTCATCCCTATAAACCCCTCATCCCTATAACCCCTCATCCCTATAAATCCTCATCCCTATAACCCCTCATCCCTATAACCCCTCATCCCTATAAATCCTCATCCCTATAAATCCTCATCCCTATAAATCCTCATCCCTATAAACCCCTCATCCCTATAACCCCCTCATCCCTATAAATCCTCATCCCCTATAAACCTTCATCCCTATAACCCCTCATCCCTATAAATCCTCATCCCTATAAACCTTCATCCCTATAAACCCCTCATCCCTATAACCCCTCATCCCTATAAATCCTCATCCCTATAACCCCTCATCCCTATAAATCCTCATCCCTATAAATCCTCATCCCTATAAATCCTCATCCCTATAACCCCTCATCCCTATAAATCCTCATCCCTATAAATCCTCATCCCTATAACCCCTCATCCCTATAAATCCTCATCCCTATAACCCCTCATCCCTATAACCCCTCATCCCTATAAATCCTCATCCCTATAAACCTTCATCCCTATAACCCCTCATCCCTATAAATCCTCATCCCTATAAATCCTCATCCCTATAACCCCTCATCCCTATAACCCCTCATCCCTATAAATCCTCATCCCTATAACCCCTCATCCCTATAAACCCCTCATCCCTATAAATCCTCATCCCTATAAATCCTCATCCCTATAACCCCTCATCCCTATACATCCTCATCCCTATAAACCCCTCATCCCTATAAATCCTCATCCCTATAAATCCTCATCCCTATAACCCCTCATCCCTATAACCCCCTCATCCCTATAACCCCTCATCCCCTATAACCCCTCATCCCTATACATCCTCATCCCTATAAACCCCTCATCCCTATAACCCCTCATCCCTATAAACCCTCATCCCTATAAATCCTCATCCCTATAAACCCTCATCCCTATAAATCCTCATCCCTATAACCCCTCATCCCTATAAATCCTCATCCCTATAAACCCCTCATCCCTATAAATCCTCATCCCTATAAATCCTCATCCCTTATAAACCCTCATCCCTATAAATCCTCATCCCTATAAATCCTCATCCCTATAAACCCCTCATCCCTATAAATCCTCATCCCTATAAAACCTCATCCTTATAAATCCTCATCCCTATAACCCCCTCATCCCTATAAATCCTCATCCCTATAAATCCTCATCCCTATAAACCCCTCATCCCTATACATCCTCATCCCTATAAACCCCTCATCCCTATAAACCCCTCATCCCTATAAACCCTCATCCCTATAAATCCTCATCCCTATAACCCCCTCATCCCTATAACCCCTCATCCCTATAAACCCTCATCCCTATAAATCCTCATCCCTATAACCCCTCATCCCTATAACCCCTCATCCCTATAAACCCTCATCCCTATAAATCCCCTCATCCCTATAACCCCTCATCCCTATAAACCCCTCATCCCTATAAACCCTCATCCCTATAAACCCTCATCCCTATAAACCCTCATCCCTATAACCCTCATCCCTATAACCCCTCATCCCTATAACCCCTCATCCCTATAAATCCTCATCCCTATAAACCCCTCATCCCTATAAATCCTCATCCCTATAAACCCCTCATCCCTATAACCCCTCATCCCTATAACCCCTCATCCCTATAAACCCTCATCCCTATAACCCCTCATCCCTATAACCCCCATCCCTATAACCCCTCATCCCTATAACCCCTCATCCCTATAACCCTCATCCCTATAAATCCTCATCCCTATAAATCCTCATCCCTATAAACCCCTCATCCCTATAACCCTCATCCCTATAAATCCTCATCCCTATAAATCCTCATCCCTATAACCCCTCATCCCTATAACCCCTCATCCCTATAAACCCCTCATCCCTATAAACCCTCATCCCTATAACCCCTCATCCTTATAAATCCTCATCCCTATAAATCCTCATCCCTATAACCCCCATCCCTATAACCCTCATCCCTATAACCCCTCATCCCTATAACCCTCATCCCTATAACCCCTCATCCCTATAAACCCTCATCCTTATAAATCCTCATCCCTATAAATCCTCATCCCTATAACCCCCTCATCCCTATAACCCCTCATCCCTATAACCCCTCATCCCTATAACCCCTCATCCCTATAAACCTTCATCCCTATAACCCCTCATCCCTATAACCCCTCATCCTTATAAATCCTCATCCCTATAAATCCTCATCCCTATAAATCCTCATCCCTATAACCCCTCATCCCTATAAATCCTCATCCCTATAAATCCTCATCCCTATAAATCCCTCATCCCTATAACCCCTCATCCCTATAACCCCTCATCCCTATAAACCCTCATCCCTATAAACCTTCATCCCTATAAACCTTCATCCCTATAACCCCTCATCCCTATAAATCCTCATCCCTATAAATCCTCATCCCTATAACCCCTCATCCCTATAAATCCTCATCCCTATAAATCCTCATCCCTATAAATCCTCATCCTTATAACCCCTCATCCCTATAACCCCTCATCCCTATAAATCCTCATCCCTATAAACCTTCATCCCTATAACCCCTCATCCCTATAAATCCTCATCCCTATAAATCCTCATCCTTATAAATCCTCATCCCTATAAATCCTCATCCTTATAACCCCTCATCCCTATAAACCCTCATCCCTATAACCCCTCATCCCTATAAACCCTCATCCCTATAAATCCTCATCCCTATAACCCCTCATCCCTATAAATCCCTCATCCCTATAAACCCCTCATCCCTATAAATCCTCATCCCTATAACCCCCTCATCCCTATAACCCCTCATCCCTATAAATCCTCATCCTTATAACCCCTCATCCCTATAACCCCTCATCCCTATAAATCCCTCATCCCTATAAACCCCTCATCCCTATAAATCCTCATCCCTATAACCCCCTCATCCCTATAACCCCTCATCCCTATAAATCCTCATCCCTATAAATCCTCATCCCTATAAATCCTAATCCCTATAAATCCTCATCCCTATAACCCCTCATCCCTATAAATCCTCATCCCTATAAACCCTCATCCCTATAACCCCTCATCCCTATAAACCTTCATCCCTATAAACCCTCATCCCTATAAATCCTCATCCCTATAAATCCTCATCCCTATAAACCCTCATCCCTATAAATCCTCATCCCTATAACCCTCATCCCTATAAATCCTCATCCCTATAAACCCTCATCCCTATAACCCTCATCCCTATAAATCCTCATCCCTATAACCCCTCATCCCTATAAAACCAAACATGTAAGATAAATGCCCCCTGCAGGGCAGAGGGATTACTACAGGATGGCAATGGCCTCCATACAGCCCTGCAGAGAGCAATCTTCATGTGTGTTCATTTTAACCCTTTCAGTGCCAGAGCGGTATTCACCCCATTTTTAAAGTGATGACCTGGTGACCTTACCAATAACCTGTTGTATGGAGAGGGCTAAATATGTTCCAAATAAGTCAGTGCCAGAGGGCTGTGCAATGCATTATATCAGTGACAGGGTGGGCTAAATAGGAGTTATCCTTTTGAGGGAGATAAAGGTCTGCAGGGCATTGCATTGCACCCCCCCCCCCCCCGACACTCAAAGTGTCAAAAGGAAGAGAAGTGGTAGGAAGGGGGGGGGTATAAGAGAGACAAGAGGAGTCCATTAAAGGGCATTGAGTGACCTGACAGTAGATGACATCAGAGTCAATGTGACATGTGGAGGCTGTGATAATCCATCTCCCTGGATACAATGTAACTAGGAGCAGAGACGTAACCACTGCACTGAGTCACCTTCTGTCTACTAATATCTCTCTTATTACTAGATTCCTATCCACTGCAATCCCACACACACACACACACACACACACACACATACACACACCCCCATCTACTGCAATCCCACACACACTCACATCCCCATGTACTGCAATCCCGCACACACACACATCCCCATCTACTGCAATCCCACACACACACACATCCCCATCCACTGCAATCCCACACACACTCACACACATCCCCATCCACTGCAATCCCGCACACACACACACACATCCCCATCTACTGCAATCCAACACACACTCACATCCCCATCTACTGCAATCCAACACACACACATCCCCATCCACTGCAATCCCGCACACACACTCACATCCCCATCTACTGCAATCCCGCACACACACACATCCCCATCTACTGCAATCCCACACACACACATCCCCATCTACTGCAATCCCACACACACACACATCCCCATCCACAGCAATCCC